>JAOPUI010000092.1:9625506-9639642 GCA_027123135.1 Urophycis floridana | reverse complement strand
TATATATACATACAATTTTTATACCGTTATCTATTCAGGGATCAACAATACGGGGTCTCCATCGAGCCAGTTAAAAGCCACAATGGGACAGTAAAACCATCAACTCATTGTGCTGACCAGGCCAATGCTAATGTATGCTATACATACCGGGTTGCTATATACAGGACAGACCGTGTCGTGATTTGTTTGAATAAATAACGACAAATGTCACGTGCAGTGTGTCACAAGCGGTGCTTGTCATGCCACACGTCAAGTCTCCGATGTTGATGTTTCAATGCTGAAAAGCACGGAGAGAGGTTTCCCCCGCAAGAAAATGGCGACGGCGGTGCCACCGAGCGAGTGAGTGGCGGTTCGCCGCTCACCTTGATCTCCTTGTCCTGCTCGGCGCCGCACGGCCGGATCAGGCAGACGCGGGTCTGCCTCTCCAGCTGGCAGCGCTCGTTGTCGTTGGTGACGCGCGACGACACCCCCATACCACACGTCGCCGAGCACTCGCTCCACTCGGTGGTCTGGACCACACAGTTGTCCCGGGGGCTCTCTGGCCAGTGGGCCGACCCCCGCCGCGACACTGGGACCGAGGAGGACGAGGAGGAGGCGGAGGAAGTAGAGGGGAGGAATGGCTGAAATTCAGAGGCTCCTTGTTTTCATAAGACAGAGTTGGGAGAAGGAGGAGAGTGGAGTGGAAAAAAGTGACAGAAAGAGAAAGAAAGAAAGAAAAAAAAAACATTATTGGCAACAATAAAATAGGAGACCTGAAATAGTCAACACACAAATCGAAGATTAAACTAGAATGGCCAGGGTTTGATTTTTCTAGATGTTTAAGCGACAACAAAATCAAGCAGCAGAAACAGCACCATCTCCTGGTGAAACATAGGTAGTGATTGCACGCAGCATTACAAACACTCAATGGTGTGTTGATTTCTGAACATGTGCAGATGCTGCTGCCGTCCCTGTGTGTTTCCTATAAAGCAAACCAACTTCTGCACCTCATCAGACAGACATCATGGAAGATTCAAGATCCACATGCTTTTATTCATCCCAAGGCTAATGCATCTTGGACATAAACCAGGAGGTGGCTTGAGATAACTCCCAATCATTTAAATAATAACTCACCAGCCATGGCAGAGTGGTATGGATTCTCCACTGGGGTTTGGTCACACACCCACTCCTCACAGCACTTGCCAGGGATCTGAACGCGGCGCGGGTACGGGCAGTCCAGGGAGGGCAGGCGCATGTGGCTGGCGCAGGTGGCCACGCAGCCGATCTCACCGTCCATGCACACGCAGTGGTACTTGCAGCTGGGCTGGAAGGTTTCCCCACTGCGGTAGACCACGCCCCCCAGGTCGCACGTCTGCCCCTCTTGTGCTAGAATAGGGATGTCAATATGAAAGAGGGAGGTTGTTATATTATGTGTGTGTGTGTATATATAGTACATCACTCTATATTGATTTTTATCAACATAGTTTATAACTTACATTTTTACAATTAAGTATGAACCTTGAAGGCTGACATTTTTATTTATCCTGGGTTTGATTTTTAAACTACTTTGAAAATGTCCATGTTTATTTTGTATGCCATTAACGGTCTCAATTTTTCATTTAGAAAATCGTATTTTTGTTATTCAATTGATAATAACCAATGTGTCTATATAGACCAGCCAGATTCTGAAAGTCAAACAACATCTCCTCTCCAACAACAGGTGAAAGTGAGGAGACATAGTTACATACCCATGCAGATGCCCGCCTCTGTATCGCTCAGCACTGAGTAGTCGCAGTACAGCATCTTGTGGTGATCGCAGGGTTCACGCAAGGAGCAGGGCTCCCCCAGCTGCCTGGCACACACCTTACAGCAGCCACAGTCATCCAGAACCAAGCTGGTGCCAAAGGGACAGGGAGCTGGCTCATTCGGGCAGTCACAGGGCTGGGAGCAGTCCTGGCCCATTACCTACAGGGAGGGGAAACTAATTATTCGGCAAAACTGCACGTATGTGGCATAGCAGGTCGCGCCTTTTTTTTTTTAACCTCTAGAGGAGTTAAAAAGTGACGAGATGTTTGCACCACAAGATGGCGACACTGCACGGTACAGGATTACACGACTACAGTAACAGTTGGTCCTACTGTTTCAGAAGCAGCAAAAATAAGTAAGGATGGATGGAACGGTTAGTCACGTAGGCATAACATTTAACTTATATATATACACTGCCATTACGTGGCATGGACGTTAACTATGTCAATTTATAGGCATAGGCAATTTGTTGCAACCCTTGTTGGCGAATCAGTCGGTAGTCTATTGTTTATCACAATGCAGTACGTTAAAGTTTCAATTCAGAACACAATTGCACGTTGGCGGGGTATTAATAAGGCGTACGTGTGTGTGTAGACCGCGTAATAAAACAACACTCACCGATACGATGATGGACGCGAGCAACAAGCAGAACGTAGCGTACATTTCCTTGGACATTTTCAGTTCCCTTCAGCAGCCTGCGTTCTCCACGCGTTTGTTGTTGTTGTTGTTCTCCGGGTGTCCTGTGTGGCTGCTGGTGTCGTACACTCCCCCCTTCCTTCGAACCCGCCGCGAAACTGAGGTATGAAACGAGAAGCTCTACTTTAAATACTCTGTGAGTGGGGTGTAGCCCGAGAAAAAAAAAGAGTTGTGCCACGCGACCCTAAAAAAAAAAGAGGTGAAATATTCAAATTCCAAATGGTTCTCTCAAATGCTCCGAGCCAATGCATTTTTTTTAAATGACACGACTGAGAAACAGCACGTCAATCGCGCCATTGTTTTCCACCTTTGTAGGGGGAAAAAAGTCCGCCCAGGTGTCCACGAGGCGGTTGTTTCCACGGATATCTGGAAGTTTAACGTGGGTACGATTTCTGAACATGAATGGGAAGATATTGGCGGAATGTTCAGAATATACAACATTTTGGTTACTGGTATTTGAAAAGCAGTTTCTCCCCACGTGTGGGGGAAAACTGCTTCTCAAATACCTACTGTTGTCTATATTCTACAGTTGATCCAAATATTACATAATACTTAGTGTTCTCTACTAATGAACTCAGGAATGCGAGGTTGTAGGCAACAACATTTCGGATTAATTACAGGCAAGCTGCTACACAAGTGCCAGGAATCTTTTGGCAGAGTAATGTATGTACTCCACAATTATTAGTTATTTTCCCCACCCTCAGATTTAAGACACAGCTTTTTGTGTCGCGATTATCTAAATCCCAATGCTTTAGTTAAAACCTTAGTGGTTGAACACTCTAAAAGAGTAGGTCTATAGGAGTATCAGGTGCCCAACAATACATGCAGCCAGCTGTCTTCTTGCCTTATGTGCTCAGTAAAACGATGTTATGCAATACAACAAAACATTCTGACATGCAATTGAAATAGTGTTTATGACAGTTTTGCAGTATTTGCCTACAAAGTCAGACTCATGCATTAATAGTATTAACCCACAACCATCCCAGCACAATTTGTACTTTGTGAGTCTCTTTGGTGTCATTTACACTGGGGACACTGAGACATGTTCTCACCACTTTTTGCAATGGCCGATATTGACCCTGTCACAATCTACAAGCATAAGTTGTTAAAATGCTTTGAAAAATAGCTAATGTTGTTACCATTATTCCTTTAGTTGTTTCTATTTTGCCATATTTATTAGTTTATTGTTTTCCTATATAGGGGAGTGATATTGTTATCACTGGGCTGACTAACATGCACTGGTGCTTTCTACAGGAGATGTGATGTTGGCATAAATTGGTTGATATAATGTTGCAGCTGTGGATGTGATGGATGACTGTTACTTGTATGGTGGACATTGTTGTGTGTTTTATTGATGTATTTAAGTATTTTCATATTATTGACTGGTAGCATAGGTTATGCCCTTTTATTGCACCATTATGCTAGGTTTTTTTTCTTAATTGTCTACTATGCAAGGCATAACAACAGGATAGGTATGATAAATATTACTCAAATCGCGCAATATTAATTAAGAGCAGGGATTACGTAGAAATGCAGACAACAAAAGCAGCACTTGTGATGTCCCCCTTCTAAAAATGTTCCCCTTCCAAGCTATCAAGTTCATTTAAAAAAAATGCATTTTTGCTTCTGTGATTAAATGTGTACCAACTTGGTGCCATGTATAATGTATAATGTATTTCAATAGAAGTATATTTCTTGTCTGCATCACGTTTTTACAGTAAATACTACAGTACCCATGAGCCTCATGGTGAAGACGCCAGCTAAAGCTGCCTGAGGACCCGCAGCCAGTTCTCTTTTAATGATATCCTAACCCTAGGATATCGTTGTTTAGGGTTAGGGTTAGGGTTTGGGTTTAGGTTGGGTTAGGTTTATAATGAAAGTCGTGCTGAGTGTCACAAAAAAGGGACATTCGTGTCCATGTACACAAATCAGTAGATTAGGACTATTTCATGACTATTTCACAAACTGCCGTGCTACAGAGTGATGTTGATGAAAAAATTGTCCACCATGATGGCTGGAGATTTTTGAATAATGTAAAGCTGTGCCCATATGTGGAAATCAATTGCTGCCAAGGCTAGACTGAAAGTCAGTGCAAAATCCAAAACTTGAATATTGGGATTGTCTGACAGGGCTAGTGTTTTGGGGCCACAAGCAGCAGCTTAATTCTATGCTTGTATTTATATCAGGTGATGGTATGGGTTAACTTAACATACAATTAGAGGTTTCTAGGGTTACTGAGTTTAGAGGTGACGGAATGTTCCACCATTGCATTTGGAAGAGGGACTGTATAGATGGATCATTGTTTGAAGACATTTCCATCACAGTATCAACATTTTTGTCACATGCATAAACATCCTCACTAATAGCTTGAATTTGCCATTTTTTCCAGAATATCCTTTCCAATAAAATATAACACCCATCTTCAAATGCCATTGGGGTAGCACAACCAAATGAAGTATGAGATCTGACAGTTCCTGTACGGTACTCTGTCCCAGACCCACCTGAAGGACATTATGCTTCGTCATTGTGAAACGGCATAACTTAAGGGCTGAAATTATGACTATGAGTGGCAAGACCTTCACCTGCTTATGAAGGGCTCTGGTTTGATGGGGATTTTGTATTCAGGTATGCTGGAGCTGGAGTTTATCCCAGCTCACTAATAATCTTAGACAGTGGTATACTTGTATGATATGCTAATCCGTCACAAGCACGCAAGCACTCACACACTATTAACTAAGACAGTTCGTTCAGCGTCTCGGACACTGTGAGCCTAACCTGGATGTGAGGAAATTAGATCATCTGGCTGAGAACCCATCCAAACATGGCGAGAAGGTGTCAACTCTACACAGACAGGAAGTGACACTGGATACTAACCCAGGGCTCTGCTGCTTCTGGGAAACAGCCATACCCACTGTGCTGAGCAGGACGTTCTGTCTGTTGATGTTCTTTTCAAGTCTTTTTTAGAGTGTATCTCAGTTTCCCTGTGGGTTGAATAGGCGTTGGGTCCCAGATAACACATATGACAAGTTGAATTGCAAAAGTTACTAGTAGAACTTAATGCATTGTATTTGCTAGCAAAAAGTAGCAGGTGTTACGATGGAAGACATTTTGGAAAATGTGGGCTCTGTGTTTTCGCTTTGGTGCCAAATGATTCCTTGACTTCAGACATATTTGTGTGCCTGGAGGGAAAAAAAATGTGCCGTCTGATTTAACAGGTTGTTAAGTCACAGCTGGATATGCACCGTTAATTGCATCCTGTGTTACGGCTCAAACAGTGGAGATGAGTTGTGTTTGACTGGAATGAGTGCTGGCTTGGTGCTTTTGGCTCCTGGTGTGTGTCTTGGATGACTCACCCAAGCCGCCATTCCCAGACATTTATGCAGCGGCAAGGGCTAAGCACCTCCGGATTTTGCCCTCTTACAAGATCAACACTTGCCTGCAATGCACGTCAGAGAGAGGTAACAGGACATAGACACTGGGCAGGACACTCAGAACCAGTGTCAATAAGGAATTGTAGCATCATCAGTCATTCACAACTCAAACCATGACGTTTTTCGGTCCCAGTAAAACTTGGGGGGGGCCCCCCCCCCCCCCCCCCAACTGCCCACCTTTCAAATGAGCCAAGACACCTCAGTAACTCACTTAACAGTAACTTAATGTCTTCAATTGGGATCTTAATTGCCGTGCTTGGAAGATGTATTTATGAGAGGTGATCAATGTGATGCTCTTTGAGGGGCCACAGTGGTTGTGAAGTTGCTTGATAAAAGTGTTTATGTGTTCCTTATAATTAACTTGGGAGGGGGTTTGAATAATGAAAAAGTATGTATTTTTTCTCAAGTGACTGCAGGATATTCATAATAAACTACGTTTTACTTTAAAATACCCAATGTTTTTATTTTAGCAAATATTTCACTCATCTAGAACAGTCTAACGCTGTCTAACATCTAGAACAGTCTAACGCTCTAATGCTGAGTTTAGTGACGCAACATCACAACACTATTACTATTGCACTACTACAATAGCCGAGATCACAGACAAGAGGTAGTCCCACAATCAAATACTAGCATTATGATATGATATGATGATATGATATGATAAATGTCTCTCAGCTCTACTCAGTTCCAGGGTTGAATTTTTTTCCACTTTTCCCCACTTTCTATCTCAGGGGCTAAATGTTTGTAAAGATGTCGTTATGGGTTTTGTGCTGCTGAATCGTGTTATTAGAGCTACGGTAGCCTGCTAGCTAGGCAGGGTGGAGTAACCGCGTGGAAGTACAGCGCGATCGGGCCAGACACACTTCATAATGCTGAGGTTGGAGAAAACAAAGGTGGGTCCTTCAGCTCCCGGGGCTTTCCTTCACTGCTGGCGTCCAGGGAATGACGTGAAAGTGTCATTAATGTGTTCATTTAAATGTGAGTGTTGTGAGGTGATACGCACAGAAGTTAGAAACACAGCAATGTAGGGCAACTTTGCCAGCGGCTTGACCTCTCGGACCAGTTTTAGACATTGTACTGAAAGGTACAATGATGGTAGTGAAAAAGCAGCACATCTCTGTTTTATAATTGTGTTCCTTAAGACTGCTTCTTTCTAAGGGACACACCAAAGGAAGCTAGAGGGCTCAATCGGGCTACACGTGCACTTTTCCCCAGATTACACGTCAGGAAAGACAATTTGACGTATACACAGAAGAATGCATCTATGTATCGAGAAAACAATAATTTCCGACGTTCTAAATGACGTTCTTAGGGCCCATATGAAACCTGCGTGTTAGAGAAGAAAATATAGAAGAGGGTGATTGGGAGGGTTCTGTACTGAAGCCATATCATTACCAGTCTCTGAAAAATGCTAGGCTGGCCCACCTATCCTCTCCTAGGCCTTAGTTCAGCACTTGAATCATGTAATTTATCCTGATATTTATTATCTTACAGTCTGTTCCCAGGGGAAGGTTATTAGTAAAAAGCCCATACCCTTGTTTCACCGTTCCCCGTCGTGTATCCTGGGAACTGAAGGCTGGCTTTGATGAAAGACAGATAGGCAATTTTTTTTGATTTTGATCTACATTTTTAGCCCAAAGAAACAGAGACAGACAAAGACAACTTGTTCTTACGGCGAGTCATTTTCAACTAGACACAGGAGCTCGCATGACAAATAAAGAAAAAGCAACCGCAAGAAATTCCTGCCTCCTGGAAAAAAAAAAAAACTACTTTCATAAGGGAAGAATTGACAAACATCTTTTGCATTTCAACCCATTGCATTTCACAACGTGTGTCATGCAGGCAAAACCAACATTTTAAAAGAGGCTGTAGACATAGACCTGAGTCATTTTTAGTTGGGTGCTGTCTTCCTCATCCCCCAAAGACCTTCCTTTTTCCTGTCCCAATGAGCCGGCCTCCAGAGGAACCCACGGGGATTACAAAAGCAACTCTTCTTTAATGATGTGAGGTGAGGTGGGACTGGGAGGCTAAAAATAGCTCTTCTGCTTTCTGGACAGAGCCCCACAGCGCTGCCGTGCTCCTCCACTCCCCCAGGTTGTTGGTGAAGTCTGGTACATTCCTCACACACTTGGCCAGCCTGTGACCCAGCCTGCAACCTTTACCCACATCCTCACACCCACCCTCTCTTGTTTTCCCCCCATCTACGCTTCCCTTGTACGGAGGAGGTGCACACTTAAGGACACTCTGTTCCATAGTTGTTTCTGAATCGTGATGTGAAAGTCATGCACCAATGAAGGCTATTTTATACTTTGCACATTGTTTTCTTTAGATGGTATGTTGGTGGTTTTGCGGTTGTTTTGTTCTGTTCGCAAAAAAATATTTATTTTACTGGCAGCCTAAAACATTTTTCTCGCCAGTTCCGAAATGCCATGGGCTGTGAGGCTATATCAACGGCACCTGCTGCACTTGCATGGGGAGATATTTGCCCTTGTCTTGCAAAATGTGAGAATCTTATTGAGTGGTTCTTTAAGTAGGGCTTCAAATATTTGTAATAGTGGGCCTGTGGTCTGCAATTATACTCAAGAGAAAGGCATGCAAGTTCTGCTCCCTCAATTAAGGTCATACACAGAGTCTTTTCTGTTTCAGTTCATCACATGTCACATCTGCCTCACTGTCCTGTCAAAGGAAGTTGTAATAGGTGTAGACTCCGGCCTGCAGGGCAGATGTTGCACACACCCAGACACACAAAGGTATTAAGTTTTTAATATACACAAACCTGAACATATTGCAGATGCTTTACTTTACTGCACACACACACACATACATCTGTCCTGCCTTTGGACTACTATTTGTATTAAATGTAAAAAGGATTTTGGATAACCCTTAAAGGAATATACAGGCTAAACACTTTATAACTGAGATTGCTGTAAAACATCTCGCATTGATTTACTATTCAGTCCAGGTTTTCTCACATTTTCCAATATGTGTAATATTGCTCTTTATCACGATTTGCAATTTGTCAGTGGCTGTCGTGTAAGGCTTCCAGCGATCTGCTCCAGTATGCTATTTTTTTACGTTACCAAGAATTACTTTTGCTACTTCTTCTCAACATCGGGAGGCAATCTGTAAATTGTATGATTATAAATTAAATAAATGACTCAACCCTATCATAGTGCTATGTTTAACAGGCTTTGTCATTAATTGCGGAAACTAGCTATTCATTTGGCAGTAGGCAACTATGATACAATATGCCCCAGAGGGGATCACATTTTGACTGTTCTTTCAAAGGGCACAGGATTAGAGCTGGTGACTCAGCTGGGGGGGGCTAGCCTGACAATGCTAACTTTAGCTAGCCAGTTGTGCATTCTAGAATACAACGGGCTATGGTGCTGGCTTTCAATCATGTACCCCTCTCAGAGAAACACCATGTACCCCTTATGAGAAACACCAAAACACTGAATAAACTAGCCTTTCATAGAGTTGTAGACAATACTTTGGTGAACATTTCGGTATGCAGTCTACAGGGGATATCCAATGAATCGTTGCACGACTAGTGCGGGACCGTATGTTGAAATGTAGATGAAACCAGGCTGTTTCCTCCTCAAACAAGGCTATGCCTCTGCAGCTGTAGGGAGATCATGGCCATGCCCCAAGCTCGCCAAGTCTAAGTGCATTCTGGCCCGACAAAAATGTGTGCGCCCTCTTACTAAATTTAACTGATTTCTTGCCGTAGGAACATTGCAAAACTGTAATATGCAGTTATTCTGAGACAGAACATCTGAATTGTTAAAATAGGAATTGTAAAATAGGACCTGGGGTGCATTGTATATTACAATAGACATATTTGAACAGTCAGTGTTTAGCCTATGTTTAGCCTGTAATATTTTTAACACTACACAGCTACACTCTCAAAGTGCTTTACAGGTTCACACTTCACAGTAACCCCCTAACAGTAGTTTAAGTTCAAGTCCTTTATTGTCAAATGTGCAGCATGTGCAGCATCACTTACTGTACTGTCCAATTAAATGTTTTGGGTGAGGCATGTTCAAACATAGGAAAAATCAAAGAAATAGAATAAAACATAAGTAGCATGGAATAAAGTATGCCCAGTATGCCCGCTAAACGCCAGAGACATCTCACCAAACCCAAAACTAAGAAACCTGGCAGGCATCTCTTCTTCCAGGGAAGGCATGCGCAATAGGTGTCAAATGGGCGAGATAAAAAGGTAGCAGAAGTTAAAAAAAAAACAAAAAAAACCTTAGCTTGGGACAGATGTGCAGCGCAGGGTCATAGAGCTTATCAACTCTTGTTGAACATAGAAATAGGCAAATAGGGAATCCAGAGACTGGCAGACTGTTCAGTGGCAGCAATGCCTTCTGTGGTCCAAGCTACCATAGCCTAAACCCCTAGAAGGGCAGGCGCTGCAGAAGACAATTATAGTCTATTAAAATCTAAATTAACCCCAGCACAACTTTGAACTATGTTTACGACCAATTTGTTGTACTTTTTTTTTAGCACCGTCTTTCTATGTTAGAGTTAAAAGGAGCAATGTTGTATATGAGATGCACCAACACCATGGCGTTAGGTTAAGGGTTACACTATCAGGGTCTGAGAAGCTTAACCCTCACTCTGACGCAGCCATCAACCTCAACCGCTGGCCACGCCTAGCCCCCCCGCAGGTAACCACCCAGCAATTGGGTGGTCTGGATTAGCAGAATGGCTTGTCTTCATGTATTAGTCAATAGCCAAAACAATAAATCCTCCACAGACCTATGCCAATCTCCCGAGGTATCACATCCCGCCTGTTGATCAACAGAGAGAGAGAGTGAGAGAGTCAGCGAGAATGCAGTTTGTGTTTGACCTCTTCAAATAGCGGTGACCCAATAGAACATCCAGTCACGTCCTTGACAGACGTTAAGATGCCATCAGAACAACAAGGTCTCAAACGAACCCAAGTCACTGAGCGATCCACCAGAGAGGGTAAACAAAGCGCTTTAGGGACAACAGCAAGAGCAGCCTGAGGACATTCACCATCATCCACCAACAACTGGTCGAGACATTGCACTCATTGCCGCAAGGGGTCAAGCTGCAGGCAGAAACAGCAATAAGGCCCCGCCACTTCTCACCCCTGCTCACCCTGTCCCCAGGACATGTGGATCATGGCGCGGCCTCTGGAGACAGCTGTTCAACAGTCCTTGAATTGGGGGTGCTGCTCACTGGTACGGAGTACTTGCACTTCAACACATGTTTTTGCACCTGTGTACCTTTACTTAATGACTTTGTACCGCCACTCATTAGTGAATCTGGGTTTTCACGTTGTATTTAATCGTTCATTAGATGGATAGCTGTAATAATGCATGATAGTATCGTGCCTGTGTGTTTCCGCACAGATTTTTGCGTTGCCATTGTGCAACAGTGTCCCATCTGAAAACAAAAATAATTTGTGATTGACGTAGCTTAGGCAGATGTCCTCTCGATGTCCCTGCTCTGACTCACGAATATTATTCGCTAACGATAAGAAAATGTCTTTGGCTTACGCCAGAAGAAAGCAGTCCTTGTGTGTGTGTAATTTCTTGATTTGCTATGCTGATCAGAGATGGCTGTCTGGGGACAAGGAGTTGAGAACGTATAATTATTTATTTAAAAATATTTGTATTTGAAATGTTTCTGTTGTTTTTTGTATGTAGACAGAAACTGAAGAAAATGTCTGTTACAACTAGTACAACTGTAACAACTAGTAGTATAGCCTTACTGTACTGGTTGGTCATTTATCCAAGCAAATCAGTCAAAAACAACCGTTACTCATGAAAGCCATGCTGCACAGATGCTGTTTCAGAGTACTGCCATTATTTTCATTCTAATTCAAGGACTGCATCTGAAGATCCATCAGTAGACATCCCCATGATGATGATGATGTTATTTGTAAAATATACAATATATATGCAATACAATATATATAATATTTAAATAATTGTAAAATAGTTGAATTGATACATTATTAAATGGAATTGTAACTAGCATTTGCCCAGCATTTTAGAATTTTGTATTCTGATGATCTATGTGAATACAAAATTCTAAAATGCTAGGCAAATGCTGTGCTATGGTGCTAGTCCAGCTATTCAGCCAAGTTCATGATGTGGTATAGAAGTGGTTGAGTAAATTAATGCAGGTAGCCAGGGCATCCACTCATGTTAGTATGGGGAACATAGGCAACAGCTTTTGGGCATTTTTCTTGAAAGTATAGTGACAGTGAAGTGGTTTTATCTGGAAGCCTATGGGGAGAAGAGAATATGTGGTTTCATTTTCCTAGTAAGGATTCTGGCAGAAACATTCTGCACATTGTTCTATGCATTGCTCTTATAATGCATCATTGTAGGCTGGAAAATAATGCATAATATAAAAAGTCAAGTCAACTCAAGTCTAGACTAGTGTCTCTGCATCTGCTGTGGATGACATTGGTCATTGTGGGTGATGTTTCTAAGATAAAAGAAAGAAGTTATAATTATACTTTGTACATCGTTGATCAAAAGAGAGCATACAGTCGATTACTACACCAAGAGGGTGCTGTGCTGAGATAGCAGAGTGTGGAGGTGTGGCTGGTTGAGCACTGTCTGTAGGAGACCTCTCTGTAAAACACACTCCAGTGTACATACGAGACCACGTCCATCAACTCTGACACACTGTCAGCTTGACCGCGTTGCATGTTACACTTGTTTACACAGAGCCCTCAACTCACAGTTGGACATCTTCAAAAATTGTTTTTTTTTGGTGGCAGTGGGATGATTACTCATCGGGATGGGTACAAGAAATCAATCAATTGATTGACTTGTTGGTGTCCTGCCTCGTCATAATACATCATGTTATCACGTAATCTTAGAAATAACTTAACATTACCACCCCCTAATGATTCCTAGCTCAGTTTTCCCCATATTCATCTTATGAATGCAAGTTGTTTAGTCAAAGACAAGCCTGCTATAACCTTCTCAAGTCTGTTGATCTAGCAGAAGCATGTTGATTTCAAAGAACAGTGGACCAAGGCCTGAGCCTTGGTGAACACTGAGCATTAGCAAAGGTTTAGATATTGAATATTGCATTTTGGTTGAAAGATAGGATTGTTTCTAGGATGCTTTAATTCATAAATAATTGCTAGAAATTAACAACCAACATTGGATGGCCGCCTCTCAACAATTTATAGCCAATAATTAAAAATATTCAAACCTTAATACCTTTTTCCCGAAATATAATTGCCAACCAGGACCTCAGAAACTACAAAATATGAACTATCCACTCAGATCCTAACCAAAAGCAAACAAAGCAAAACAAACTTTTGCCGGCTTTGTATTACGAAAATTAAATTTTGAAATGAATGAAATGAAACATTTCTTTCCGTTGACTTGATGATGGGTCTTTCTGCTACAACGTACCTTGAACCCCCTAAAGGTTGTTAGAGGAACTACATGCTAGTCACTTGCACTTGAGCCTCACAGGCAGTTGGTCATGCCTGATGGCAGCCAGAGACAACCACCACATGTCCGATGGCAGAGGCTGGCATGGAGTTCCTCCTAGAAGAGATGCTCTAAAGGAGTCTGAGTAGTCTGCTCTTCAACCTTACCCCAAGGGTTATATGAAACTAGCCGATTAGATTATGGAATTCTGCTTTTATGATTGTTCCCTCACCACATACACATGAACATACATTCTGTACATGCAAACAGACATGTCACACATGTCTGTCTCACACACACTCTCACATATAGACACACACACACATGCATTCAAATAAGGATGAATGCATGCATACACACACACACACACACACACACACACACACACACACACACACACATATGCATGTGAGACAACCTCTTAGCCAACTAAACTAGACACAAGAGCAAATGGGAGGTTTTGCATGGACATTATGAGCTAGATGAAAAAACTAAACGTGCGGTGCCTGTGCTGTAACTGCCTGACCCCTGTGGCTTGTGTGCTCTGACCCCATCCGGAGACAGCAACACGGCTGACGTTTTACTGCAGGTCGGGGGCTGGCTTCCAGTAAACCAGCCGTGTTCCACCTGTGCAGCTTTCCCTTCCCGTCTCTCCTTAAACAAATACACAATATTCCGCTAAACTGTTCTGGCTCACAGATTTGCCCTGTGTGTGTGTGTGTGTGTGTGTGTGTGTGTGTGTGTGTGTGTGTGTGTGTGTGTGTGTGTGTGTGTGT
>JAOPUI010000092.1:9561117-9574910 GCA_027123135.1 Urophycis floridana | reverse complement strand
CTCTCTCTCTCTCTCTCTCTCTCTCTCTCTCTCTCTCTCTCTCTCTCTCTCTCTCTCTCTCTCTCTCTCTCTGACAAAATAACTATATACCAAATGTGGACTTGGTATAGCTTAGCACATTTTGCACACTACCTTTTTGTAAAATTAATTCCCTTAAGTCCCTGGTATTTTCCAAAAGCATGTCATGTCAACAAGCATTTGAAGTTTCAAGCATGCATCACAGCTGTTGTCTTTTTATCTCTAGGGACATGTTTTGTATTTGTTATAATGCCAAACAAAGTTGAATGTCTCACCTTTTGCCTGGTTTTTGTCCTACTACTACATTTGCCTCGTAAGGAACGATATTTTTGTAGGGTTTTGGTTATTTCCCCAATAACTTCTAGTGCTGGATCACTGTAGAAATTGACAACTAGAAATGTTTTTGTAATGCATTGGTTATGCTTGTAATAAGATAAAGCAAGTAGGCATTGCTGAGTAAATGTAAGCAGTGTCCGAAATAAAACCATATGGCATTTTTGGAAATCACAATTGTACAATAGTTCCTCCTTCCTGGTAAATAAAATGTTGCATTTTTATCAAATTTGAAATTGTTTTTGTTTCATTATATTGAATCCAGAGCTCAGGGGTAAAATGTCTACTATTGGCAAGTCTTTGGATTCAGTTGGTCACCTATACCCACATCCATTTAAAGATAACTGTCAATTGTCTGTATTGGTGGCGTTAGAAATTTACCAGAAATGTTGATTTCAGTTCAAAACCTTTATTCACATTAAATCCGCTCTAGACTTTTTTTTGGTATATACATGTGTTACAAGTACAATGTTCATTGGTGACTATGTACTGATGACAATGACGGTGCACAGGTGACGTTTATGCAATCCATGGTTACGAATCAAACATGAACAGTGCTGTTTGAAATGAAGATTGTGTATACTCCGGGTGGTAGAACTTGGTTAAGCCAGCAGCCATGCACACCCAAGCTTGACTATGTTTTTATCCCATTAAAATTTGTAGAACAATGAATTGAATCTTAGATGTGCTGCTTGTTTATTTACTTGTCAACCTGATGAGTAATTTTCAGAAGTACACAGCACTAAAAGCACACAAATCACCAGCTTCCAGCGCAATAGACAGCCTTCAGATTAATACTGAAATATTCAATTATTTATAACCATGCAGGGGTGATTAATGGCAACATTTCAGAGTTTCTCTAAAAATAGAAGAGTGCAAACAGATTAAAGGTATTACTGACTCACACACACACAGTTGTGCTGAGAAAAAAAGCACAAATGTGTGCCAGCCTCCTCAAAATACAACACCCTGGTTACATCCTCCTGTCCCATTTCAAATGTCTCATGGGAAAGCAAAGAGAAACAGCCACCTTGATCTCACTCAAAGCTGCATTGTGATTTAGCTCCTTGAACTGAGTCTGGAAAATGTATGACAACCATCTACATCTTAAACCACATTTTTCACACTATGGATTGTCCACACAGGATTGGAAAATGTCTACTAAAATGAAAATAAAGACAAGTGGACAATGAAAAAGCACAATTTGCTGAGCTCAATTTGACATGGCAAATGGAATTACCGGATATATAGAAGCATATATTAGATTTATGAATTTATTTTACGGTGCCCCTACTAGACGAGGGACAGGCATGATATCATTTTCAACATCGTCTTCAGGAGGGCGACAGTGTATATCAGTTATGTGTAGTTTACATCCATTCAATCAATGGTGAAAGGGCTTCCTTAGACTTTTTATAAGAAAGAAAACAACCAAAAAGCGGTGTACTCACCCTGTAATTACAAAGTTACAACACATACTAGAGTACACTGCATGGCAAGTATAACCAAATCAAGCATCAATACAAGCAAATAAATAAGGTCATCTTAAAAAAAAAGAAGAAGTTAGATCAATTAATAATATACACAATTACTTTTGCACCTCCTCACAAAAGTAAAATACATAGCTAGGTGGCGCCTCTTTACAGTGTACTCCTGAACCACGATGGCTCCCAACTCTGTGGCTGCGTAAGTGAGTCGTGACATAGTGTGACAGTACTGAACAAAAGTGAGCACAGTGTCATGTATGTCATTGCCGTGGTCAGGCGTGACACCGGCACCATTGAGCATTAGTGGGCGTTGGAACCCCCGGAGCTCTGGGGGCCGGTGGCCCGGTGGCCGCCCGTCTGCCCGTGGCCTCCTCTGCCGTGCCCCAGGATGCAGTGCGCGCTGCCGCAGCCCTCGTCGTCGTCATCTCCCTCGCTCTCAGAGGAGGACTCTCCAAACTGCTTGGGCTTCTCGTACACACAGCAACCTAACGAACGAGGTCAATGGTGAACCGTTTTACCTGAATAGCAATGAATTGCATTGGAATATATACACACACCGCCGTTCACAACATGCATATGTTGTGATACATAATTTGACATTTTGTGCCCGACTGGGTTTTTGATGCTTCGTGCATTACAATACAACATGTTGTAAGACTAATACAAAATACTTTGATGTAGATGTAACAAGCTGCCTTTCAAATCAGGCAAAGATGAGCATTTGTATGGGCATAAGAAACAAAGACAAAGTGTGAAACTGAATTTATAATTCAGTTTTCAACTTTGAAGAACTATTTACATTAAACCCTTTCATCCTATTCATATCAGCCCTACAAATAAAACAGCTGACTTCAACACATTTACTTTCTGTAAAGATAAGCTCACAACATCACGTTGCATTATCTTCATTGCATGAGCAAAGGTGGTAAACGGAACACTCACATTTTGAAGACCTCCTGCCAAGATGTTCATTGTCAACAGTGTCACTGGACCACTCCACTTTCTTCTCAGTCTTTCTCTTCCGCAGTTTGATTGTAAGGCTTCTGCCCTCCTATTGTAAATGAGCATGGGACGAATAGGCAGAAATATGGATATATAGCGCATGTTAAATGTAATGCAACTTGATACTGTATTTACGGTATATCGCGTAGGTATATGCATTTAAGTATTATGGCTGGGTGTAAATGAACGGCATTGTAAACCCACCAGTATAAATCAATATATATATATATACACATATGTAAACCAATCTGGTTTACATATATGCCAGTCCTGAAAAAACAACGGATTATTGGTGTGGTCGATGTCGTCGAGCTAATAGAATTGGCTCGTTAAACAAATCTAAACGACACTTAACACTATTTTGTTCAATAATATTTCTTGACTGAGTAATATACATGAAGTGGTCCGTCACCAGTGGCCCTGTGTAGTTTACCTGTTGGGGCGGTGGCGGTGTATTAGTGGAAACAGTCTCGGTTATCGTCTCACTTGAAGTCCCTGGAACCTCCGCCATCCCTCACGATGATGTGCTAACTTTAACGTTAGCTGCGTAGCTTTCTGTCTCAAGAGAACTTTGTTGAACTGTCAGTGGGAGAGAATGAATGTAATCAAATGTTCTTGCGACTGCAGTACCCGTTGCTGTTCCTTACGGACCGAGAATACATACCAATCTACGCGTTAACCACGGCCGTAAAATATGCCTGACATAAACAGTTCGCGTCTCAGGGGAAGCAGTTCGCAGACGGACTAGGTTAACTTCCGGTTCCTATATTAATTTAGACCGATTATAAACAAACTATAGGTCAGAATGGAGGTAGTTTCTTATATTCTGACACTATCACACACAAAAACACCAACATTATTTATGTATTCAGTATTTATATAAAAATGTTGAATGGGAAAATATATGTATTTACTTCCCGATACATGTCAGGTCACAGCAACGCACATGAGCTTATACGATTGATAGAAGGTAAGCTACATATGTACTAATGTACATGTTTTCTCACTCAATTTAAGAGTTATCAGAAATCCAATTGTCTGTTATTTATCTACTCTTCTATATCTACTGTCTCCTTAATTTTATAGATGTGGAGGGCAAATTGTGCCCTCTGTTTGAGGTTGGCGGGGAGAGGACGGATCAGAGCATGGGACCCATGTCAATCCAGATTTTGTTACAGTAATGCACCAGAATCCTCACCACCATCATCATCCAAAGCAAACATCCATGTTCGGACAAAGACAGAGAAACAGAAACGGAGACAACAAAAGGAGAGGTCAATTTTGGCCACTCCAGAAAATGTAATAAAAATACATACAAATACATTTAAAATGATGAAGTTACCTATTTATGAAGTTACCATTACCTACTACTACTGTGTTGGAAATATTGCTACATTTACAGTTTTAATTTGGTCTCTTTGCAGAATGCAGAGGATAAAGAAATGAAATGGAGTGAGAAAGATAAGATACAATACAGTGCCTCAACCATTCCTGGAGCAAAGAAAAGTATGTTTTGTGTGGTATAGCCTACTTAACTCAAAAAAAAATCTTTCTGTATAATTTTTGCACCAACCATTTTTCTGTGGTAATATCAGGTTTCTTTTGCATGTTGTATTGATTTTGCAGATACCAGCGTGTCTTTCCCGCTGTCCTATAGTCCAGAATATGTAGAGGCCAGTTGGTACCAGTGGTGGGAGAAGGAGGGTTTCTTCACCCCAGAGCATCATGTGAGGACTTGCCTACTACTGAAACCAGTGTTCTTTTTAGCACACCTATATATACTGTATTTTAATAACTTGACTAACGACTTAACAACTAGTTAAGTCTTGTTGAGGCTATGGTAAACAATTGTCCTATCCTCTCACCTCAGATAGCAGTAAGACAGGGCTCAAGGATCAGCCGATTGTCATCATTGTCATGTCTGTCCTTGTGACACCTATGTGACTACTGAAGAGTTACATTCATTTTACTCTTACTCTTTACTTACAAGTCCCATTGAATATTTTGAGAGCAACTTTGCAGTTTTCAGTCCAAATTATAAGTGGATTAACACAATAAAATATCTTTTTATTAAAGCATCTGTATATACATTGCAAAATCTGTGCTATGGGATTTTATATACCATTTCACACACACACACACGTGTGTGTGTGTGTGTGTGTCTAATATATGACTGCAGACAATATATCATACCGAATCCTCAGACAAACCTATGGCTATTGTACATAAAAGCAGCCCTTTTTGCATTGACGTAGCATATCTCTCTCTAGGACAGGGTGCCACATGCTCAGAACCGGACCTTCACCTTGTGTATCCCACCTCCTAATGTAACGGGCACACTCCATCTTGGCCATGCCCTAACGGTGGCCATCGAAGACGCCATGGTTCGATGGTAACCAATGTCCCGTTAGAATGCATTCAATCAAAATATATGAGCAGGTGAATGCTAAAATGATGTTCACTACTGGGGTTTATCCAGGAAAAGGATGCAAGGCTACAGGGTTCTCTGGGTGCCAGGCTGCGACCATGCAGGTATCGCTACACAGGTAAAGTTACTAAGCTCTTATTCTGGCTCTGTTCCGGTCTACTTGTGCCCCATATAATGTTCTTCCCCACTATATCCCATGATGCATAGCAGTTTTCATTGTCATCGGATTCATTCATTAGAGATGGTTCAACTCATTTTCTTATGCATATGTGGGTCGATGCCGGTTAACGTGTGTTAGCTTGTTAATTTAACCAATACACAACATGTTGATTAATTTCTGGTGCATAATCAGTTTCCGAAATTCCCCTATACTTATTACCTAAATAGGGTACTATTTAGTCTTCACTATATAAGGAAAAGGGAATGAGTGAACAAGCGAGTCATTTTGAACTCAGCCCTTGTCTCTCTATTGCTCTGTCGCTCTCTCTGTATCTCTCTATGTCTTTGTGTTAAATATGCATGATGTATGGGAATGATTTTTCTGCACCGACTAGGTCCGTAGGTCAGTAAGTGCAATTGTGCAAGATTGCAAACCCATAACTCTGTGTTTGTATTCTATTTTCATTTGGCCTGAGTTGTTGCATGTCTAGGGCATGGTTGAACTTGATATTCAGTTGAAAGTATGTATTCTTTAACAACCAAACAAGACTAAATCATAGAAATACTTGTTTTGGCATCATATCAGCATTGCAAATGATTGTCAGTCCGTGTCAATCATTTGTATGTACATAAAGTATCAATTTAGTTATCAATAATATATTTTTGGTTCTCAAAAGTATTATTATTATGATAATATTCATATGAATACTCGTATTTATCTCCACCAGAGTGTGGTGGAGAAGCGTCTCCTCCGCGATCAGAGGAGACGCAGACAGGATCTCTCCAGGGAGGAGTTCCTACAGGAGGTTTGGACATGGAAGAGCCAGTGAGTACTCCTTCCTCCTCACCTTGTCCACAGGTAGAGCCGTTTTGTTGTTGCCACAATGCATTACACGATGACTAAACCCCAAACTCACTTATTCTGCCTATATCCATGACCATTCCACCACGAAACACAGGTTGTTATGCAGTTTTCCATGCAAATCATCAGTGATTGGGCCGGATGATATTCATTAATGTTCATTAATGAATTCATATTTTAAATAATATCCAACGATTTAGTGTAGCTTGCTTATGATGAAAGCATCAATGATGATTAGTAAATGGAAATTTTTCAGACTTTGTCCTACTTGATCATATCACTGTATTAATTCAAAGCCGTCACTCACACTCCCCTGAATCTGTCTCCCTCTCACCACTTCGCAGCATTTCTACCAGTTGAACTACACATCACCTCATGCTACTGTTAGCGAGTTGTATCCCAGTACCATTTGAGTTGTTTGAAAGTGCTTTAGGTGAGCTATAATTTAGTGAGGTGAGGGTAATTGAGGGTAACTTGTGAGCTGCTCTGTGAGAATATATTTTCTGGTTGACTGCAGCTATCTCTGCATGAGATGGTTTAGATTTTAGACTGGTAATTTCTGACCAATCTGGGTATCTCCTCCCTGATTGGCCCATGTGCACGTTCTCAAAGATGAAGAAACAAGGAGAGAGGGAGCAGAGAGGGCGGATTCTAAAAAGAGTTGCAATTGCTAAGAATTGTAGTTGGCAGCCTTTCTCCAATGCATCTTTACATTACTTGCATCAGAACATACAATAATAATACAATAATTTGAATACTATATATAGTAGTAGTAGTATAGTAATTGTTTTGATAACTCAGGATGGGGTTTTTAGAATACTAAAGTGCTGTGCTAGTTTTTTTGCTAAGGTTCGCTGCTATGTCTTTGTCTGGTGGCTGTAGGAAAGGAGATGAGATCTACCAACAGCTAAAGAGGCTTGGGGCTTCACTGGATTGGAGCAGAGCTTGCTTCACCATGGATCAAGTAAGACAACAGCATCCAAGTATAGTTAAAATGGATTAAAGTAGATTAAACTGTCCAAATTTGTTTGCCAATAGACCTTTCACAGAGATATCCGGCCAACAATTAAATCGAACGCAATTGGACTTAGATTTGTCTGTGAAGACGTTTCACCTCTTATCCAAGCAGTCAGACTAGTGCGGACTAGTCAGACTGATGCGTTACGAGCTGATGAAGCCGCTTGGATAAGAGGCGAAATGTCTTTACAGACAAATCTAAGTCCAGTTGCGTTTGATTTAATTGTTGGCCGGATTAAACATGACCTGGATGAATGAGAACATTCATAGACTTCACAGAGATATCCTCGTAGGACAAACACAAGTGTCACTCATAACACTAACTATGGGTCTGCTCCTTTTATGTACCAGGGCATGGGTAGTAGACTAAACTAGTAAAGATAAGTCAACTACCAGGTCGCTCTTACAGGACATACTGTATATACATAGATGCCACATTGGCCTTTGGATCCAAAGTCAGTATCACCACCATATTGGAGACTCTTTGTAAGTCGTTTTGGATAAAAGTGTGTGCTAAATGCCCTAAACATAAATGTAAATGTAATACAAGCAAACTGTAAAGCTGTGTTAAAAAAACACTTTAACGTTAACATTTCTCAACAGGTTGTGTTAGTTGTTTTTATACCCATCTTAAATCATATGATACATATTTGATTAATTCATATACTGTATATATTTTTTTGTGTTATAGTTCATTTTATCCAGAAAAACAACAGTGATGTTAACATATTGCTGCAATGGGCTGAAGCAGCCAACATAGACGCCATGAAGACGTGGTGTCTATGTTTTTATTTCTATGCATAAAAGTAGCAGACCCATAGTTATTTTTATGAGGGTACAATGCCTATGTCACATCCATGAAATGGGTCTATTGTTTGCCCTTCATAGTCTGGCTCAAACATTGGTTTGCTTGAACTCTAGACACAGACACAGATTTTAACACAATGGAGATTACATTTTTGTGGTTGTCCGTTAATGTGCTTCACGGAAATCCACTGATGTACGTCGCCCTCTGGACATGGACATATCCAGCAATCCGGAGGGCAATCAGATTTGTTCTTTCCACGTGAAACTATGCCTAAATTATGTGTGCATGTGTGTCATTGCGTCTAGATGTTGATTCCCCATTAAATTGGAATAAAGTATAAATGTAACTAGGTTATGTGTAAATTACCTCAAATTTTCCCTCTACATGTTTAATAGGTGTTTTAGGGCCCCTGGTGGGAGAATAAATCCATTTTAACAGCCAGGGTAGAATGTTGAATTTTCACCATCCATGGTCTTTATTCTGCATCAATGATGCAGTTCGATGCCTGGTATGTCTATGATAGTTGAACGTGGTGTGTATGTGTGTTTTAGGGGTTCAGTAAAGCTGTAACTGAGGCCTTTGTGAGGTTGTGCGACTCGGGTTTAATTTATCGCTCCGAGGCGCTGGTCAACTGGAGCTGCTCCCTGGAATCAGCCATATCTGACATAGAGGTGAGGAGTTTGAGCTGTACTGTATCTTTAAGGCTACTTCACCATGGGTCGTATCATTGTCATTGCTGGCCTGTGTGTTGATTTAATATTGATGATGTTTTCAAAGTTACTTGTGGCTTTTACTTTTTGTAATAATAAAACCATCAGCAAGTGCCTTTCACTGCTTGCTTACCGTCATATTCTCATCCCCAAAATGCTTCTCTACATGAGACTACTTTTGTGTTTGCAGTATTAAATATAAAACTAAAACATCATGCTATTGAGTTAGGAAAAATATGTTGATATTTTAGGTTTTGTCAATGTCATTCAGCTCAAACTTGCCTCCATTAGTGGCAAGCTTGTGAAGGAGAATCGAGTGGATACATTTTTGGTCTAAAATTGGAGGATTCGATCGGTTGTGATTTTTGTTCTTAAGGTGGACTCCCAGGAGCTCTCCGGGCGGACATTGTTGTCTGTGCCCGGCTATGAAAGGAAAGTGGAGTTTGGAACCATGGTTACCTTTGCGTATCCCTTAGAAGGCGAGGGTAAGCACATACAGGTCTTTGTGTAACTCCCCAAGCTGTTCGCACTGCATGTTTTTTGTGTATCGTTTTGCTGTCATGTCATGTCATGTCACATTTTTTATTTTTGATGATGCTATCTTTTGAAGACGGAGAGATAGCCGTCTCGACCACGCGTCCTGAGACCATGCTGGGAGACGTTGCCATAGCAGTGCACCCAGAGGACCCGAGATACCAGGCAAGACATAACAATCATCATGATCATTAATCATTGAAGAATAATTGCTTACTGTATTAACAACAATGAAGTGTTTCACCTTCTGACAAATGTACTTATTGTAAGTCGCTTAGGACAAAAGCGTCTGCTCAATGCCCTAAATGTAAATGTACATGTAAATACTAAATAACATGGTGTATTTTATCACACATATTCTGATGGATTAGTCAATTGATCATTCATTGATTGTTCAAGGGGTAAAGTGTGGGGTGGTGCATAAAGCCATAAAGTCATATTTTCAATTGTTTAATAATGAATTGAGATCATCTTTTTTTAAGGCTGTCCATGGCAAACACTGCAGACACCCCTTTGCTGACAGACTCATCCCCATCGTGATGGATACCATGGTGGACATGCAGCTTGGAACAGGTCATCTGTCAACATTTTAGGAGTTGTTTCACAACAAATGTATTCACTGTTTTTTTTTCTTCAGTCCATCACTTCAGATAGTTAAAGTATGGTGGCAGTAGCTCAGTGGATGGACAGAGTGGGTGGACAGAGCAGGGTGGGTTCGGCGGTTTGATTCCCTCGATTCCCCTCCTCCAACTGTCCTCATGTCGAAGTGTCCTTGAGCAAGACACTGAACCCCAACTTGCTCCCCGGGCACTGAACACAACAGCCCACTGCTCCTATGTACCATAGGATGGGTCAAATGCAGAGAACAAATGTTGTTCCCATATCTAAAAAATACAGAGAAAGTTGAATTTAATCTAATCTAAAGTGATGGACCAGAGATATAAAAAACTGTTGTGCTACTGTGGGGGGGGTCATACAGGCGCTGTCAAGATCACACCAGCCCATGACCATGTGGACTTTGAACTCTCCCAGAGACACTCTCTTCCTTGTCTCACCGTGATCTCTGGAGATGGCACCATGGCGCCTTCCTGCGGGCAGTGGCTGGAGGTACACTGACTGGACAACACCCGAAAGTCACCTTTTCTATATGCAGTGGTGGTGTCCCTAGCTCCTTCATAACCCTGCCGTTCCTTCGTTAATCCCTTTCGAAAAGGGTGTGAAACGCTTTGACGCCAGAGACATGGTTTTGGACGCCCTCGCTGAGAAGAGGCTGCTCAGGGACAAGAAGGACCACGCCATGTCTTTACCCAAGTGCAGGTATAGTGCAAGAGAGGTCAGCGTGCATTGGCCTTTTAGTTTCTATCAGGGACTTGAAGGAAAAAAACACACAAAATAATTTATTGTTTTTGTTCATTCTATGTGCCTCTAGAGGGGGCCATCTGATGAAAACCAATGTACAAGTGATGCTGGATATTTGTTCTCCTTTAACATTTGTATTAAAACACAAGTCGCTATCTAACTATCTATTTGGAAATGTGTTGAGACCAACACTAATGTGACATCATAAACATAATTACATTTGTTGTCTTATTTTTAATTATAGCTTTTAATATAGTGCAAATAACTATTTTACCCATACTAATTCTGTAGGGGTGAGTGGAAATCTTGTAGATGAATGTTTATTCAAGCCTTGTTGTAGATGTGCATTACACTGTGACGATGTGCTGAGATGATGTGCGATGTCCACATGATGTCCTCATCTTTGTCCTGTGGTTAATGGATCACAGACAACATCTCATGCAATACGATCGATCACCTGACATCTGGGCCACAGTTCACAATTTTTATCTTGTAAAAACGGAGAGGGTATTACAGTTCGTATACTCATTTTACCAGAGATTTTCTCAAATTATATTTCAAGTGACACGAAAACACTGCTTGTCTAACTAATTACTTTAAACTCTCGCCATCTACACTGGTTTGATTCAAGATTCAAGTTGTTTATTATCAAATGTGCAGCATAACTTCAAACTGCCCAATGAAATGTATTGGACGGGTTCCGTTCCAACATGGAAGGAAAATCAAAGGAAAATACAATAGAAAATGAATAGATTACATAAATGACAACAAAACACCTTTGAAGTTGGAGCGGAGCCCTCGACAGTGCGGCCATGCTCTACGTACCGGGGGTTATGTTTGTGTGAGAATAGATTGCATAGGCTCTAATCTCAACCTTCCAAAAGCATAGCACACCATAGTGTTACAATGCATCTGCCTGGTAATCGTGTGTAAATGCTGAACATTTCTCAATGTGTTGCCCCATGTCCCTACACAGCCGCTCTGGGGATGTCATAGAGCCTCTTCTAAAGAAACAGTGGTTCCTGCGCTGTGAAGACATGGCCAACAAGGCAATACAGGTAACACAGGGGCAGTGTGGTTACTGTCGGCATTATGCTTACTACTACTCAATGCAACACATGCAGGGTAGTGTTAAGTGTCACAAATGGGTTGTTTTGTGTGTACACTTAATGAACAAGTACGTTTTTGACAGCGTGCATATGCACTACAAACTCCCCTTCAGGGCAAATCCTGTTTTGTTTAATTCTCTTTGTCAGGCGGTGGAGGATGGGCAGTTGGAGATCATTCCTCGCTTGCACACCAAGACATGGAAGAAGTGGCTGTCCAACACCAGGTGTCCATGTCCATGTCACTTGTTTGCCCTTTCCTCCATGTATCTTGAAGCAGCCAATAAATAATCATCCTGGGATGTGTGGACATGCAAGGATATTGAGGTATACTGTAGAGAGTTGGAGAGTAAAACATGTTTTGCTGAATCCGAGTGTATTTCAGGGTGAATATGGACACATTTTGGATCATATTTGACTGTGAAAGTCACTGTGTCTTTGTATTACTCCAAATGTTACAACAGTTGAAGAGTTTGCTTGCTGAAAGCATCACCCCATTACCCAATGTTTGAGATCAGTGAGCAGGCAGAGCTTTAGGTCATAGCATGGGTTGCTTAATCACAAAGGCCTTAATCATAAGTGTTTTTCCTGTCAAAGCTGATATAGAAGCCTCATTGTATCGACATACAGCCAATCAACAGTGCTCCTTTGTTCCCCAGTGACTGGTGCATCTCCAGGCAGCTTTGGTGGGGTCATCGGATCCCCGCCTACCAAGTAGAACTTCCTGGTCGTTCGGCCAATCAAGAGGTTCGTCATGGGTTGTGTGTTGTTGGGTTGTCATTCATTACTTATGTTCTTCTTTCAATGGTTTCAGATCCCAACCTTTGCATCCCTGCCTTGATTAATCATGCTTCCCCTTTTTTCACCCCATGCAAAGATCCCCAGACAAGTTCCCTGCAAAAGGGAAAGTAGCCAGCAAACCGCTATGTCGAGTCTAAACTTGATATAATTTATGTGTTCTGCTCACTGTACCACATCACTGCCTGCAAGGTCGTTTGAATAGAATGGCAACGTCATTCAGTATAGTCTCACTCTATGCAAATACATCCCTAAAGAGAGCAGGCATGTACAGCACCTGCCTGTCAAATACGATGTACTGTCCACTTGCCATGTTTCTGTATAGTGAGCTGAGATTCACTTAAAAAACATCTGTTTACATTAACATTATTTACAAACATTGCACCACTTTCCCCACACGTCAATGAATTGTTAATATTTTCAGTATCAATTTCAGCATTGGCGTTACAAGAGAATGCCATTTATCACAGAGGTGTGATAGAAGAGGTGAACACGGGTGCATAGCATGATGATTAATTACTGGCCTTGCCTATAGACCTATGATAAATTGTTATCTGCTATACCTGTTATCATCTCCAGCCTTACGCCTCTGTGATAAAAACCCTATGGCGATGCTCATGTGAGCCCTCCCTGATGTAGGGCGTGTGTTTGTGGTGGTCCCAGCAGGACCTGTGGGTGTGGGGGAGGAGCGAGCAGGAGGCCCGGGAGCGAGCGGCCGTCCAGTATGGAGTCCACCCGGACTCCCTCACGTTGACTCAGGGTGACGCGCCCCTTCGGCCCACATCACGTTACCCAAATGTGACAAAAATACACCCGGACTAAAAAGAATCCACGCTAGATCTCGGGATTAAGGGCTGTACGACTGACATGTCGACTTTTTTTTACATTTGACTTGCTGCACATAGACAATACATTTCACATTATGAAAAATATAAATATATTGTTATCAATGATATTCTACAAATATTCTACAGAAATATGATAGAAATAACTATGTAACTAAATTGGCCAACATTTGGTGTGGTAGTGGGTGTGGCACGTCACAAAAATGAAAAATAGTTTCTTAACAGATTGATTTGGGTTTGTCACACACACTGGGCTTTGGCCATGGGCTGGGGTTAGCCTCTTGGCCTCCCGAATACAGGATTTAACGGTCGGTCCGCACCGCAAAT
>JAOPUI010000092.1:9542116-9557604 GCA_027123135.1 Urophycis floridana | reverse complement strand
CACCCCCCCGCGCCGCCCCCCCCGGCCCGCCCCCGCCCCCCCCCCCCCCCCCCCCCCGCCCCGCCCCCCCCCCCCCCCCCCCCCCCCCGCGAGAGACTGACAATTGGCTAATAGGCCATGACTACAACAACTCCCACCAGAAAAATGCTTGTCACTTATGAACAGATGAACATTACATCACCAAATTTGGTAAAAGGGTTTGCAACCGGCTGAGTTTAAGCAGTTTTACAAATTGCCTAGAAGCGAATGCAACAGGGTGTGATTAACAAAATGGCAGGTCTAACCTGATTGTCGCCATCGTATTTGAACGTCAACGACGGGGAGCTTGGCCACACCCGCTAAGGGTTTGGCGTCCCAGTGAGCACGACTTCCAGTCTCAATATGATTTTGTGTCCCCTAACAGACCCCGACGTGTTGGACACTTGGTTCTCCTCGGCTCTCTTCCCCTTTGCCATGCTGGGCTGGCCACAGAAGGTAGCACCTCAACATACAAACTCCACACTGAATTTTTCCCAGCTAGGTTTAAAGCCATGACCTTGCTTTGGGGCAACAGTGATCACCTTAAAGCATTGTGGCTGTTGTCAGTCCTGCTTAAAATTCAATCCAGAAGGTGTGTCTATGTCACATACTGTATGTGCACAACAATGATCATGATTATCTAGGAATGCAACTATTATGCCTCAACACGTGAGCGAAAGAAAAACATTATGTCACAGGAGCAGCTGTACGTGCAGGGAAGGTACATTTTATACCCTTTCCCCCCTTTCTCCTGCTCGCCCCTTCCCTTTGGGATCAAGTATTTCTGTCTGTCTGTCTGTCTGTCTGTCTGTCTGTAATCTATCCTAGCCACCACAATAGAGGTGTTCTATGATCACCTCCATGAATATAATGGTTCATGGTGCTGTCTTCAAGATTTTACACTAATGTTTGTTTGTTCCTATTTACCAACAGACCCCCGACCTCCAGCAGTTCTACCCCAACTCTGTTCTGGAGACTGGAAGTGACATTCTCTTTTTCTGGGTGGCCAGGATGGTCATGCTGGGTACAGAGCTGACCGGGCAGCTACCATTCAAACAGGTTTGCCAAATGATTACAATACAATGGAGGATGTTCTCTTTTGAAATGGTTTTGGCAGAGCTAATATTGAGAGGCTTAGAGCACCAGGGGCAGAGTGGCTAACCACAGTAGAAGGCATGGTGGCGAATGGAGCTTAATGCTATGAAATGAGAATCGATGAGAGCCTATTTCAACTGTGCATGGGGCTATTGACTGCTACGGTGCAAATAACTTAATCTACTGATTATTGTCAATACACAACTATTTGCCGATACACAATTATTGGTTGTGATATCACCTCATTTTTTGAGCAGTTCCACTAGCACTGAGGCTACATGATTTTGATTGGTTGGCCTGGTCAGCTGGTATTGCCCTTGCCAATGTGACAACAATTGTCCTGTAATAAACTACTTGTAACGTGACCTTACTAAATAACTTAGTATTTCCTTACTGCCATGAAAATGCCTGCTCGTACAACGTTGTTTTTTTGTAAAATCCCCATTTACTCTACTATGCTCATACGAGTTCCCCTGGTGTTTGCTTTATATGTTCAGCCCTTTGGAATATCTCCTTACTAGACAAAGTCTGGTTTTGGTCTGGTCTAGGTGCTTCTCCACTCTCTGGTGAGGGACAAACATGGTCGAAAGATGAGCAAGTCCTTGGGAAATGTGATCGACCCCCTGGATGTCATCTCTGGTGTGTCACTGGAGGTTGGTTCAGACATGACACATCCCTGCCCATGTGTACAGTTGATATTTGAAGTGTCATGCTGCAGCAATCTGAATGACCATGGGTTTGACCAAAGACGCTTAAGGTTCTTGCACGCTGCCCAAACAGTATATACAATATTGGCCAAAGTTAGCCAACAGCCACTGACGGTTATGGCACACTGGTCTCTTGTTGGTATTTGTTGGCGGCATTGAGCGCATTTTAAGGTTTGAGTTCAAACCTTTGAAACTTTGCTTTACCATCATGAACTGGACAGCAAAGCTACCCATCAATGTGGCAATGTCTCCACTCCTCACTCATTTTCACTCGCTCCTTGTCCATCTGCAGAGGCTTCAGGAGAAAGTGGCTGCAGGGAACCTCGACCCGAGGGAGCTCACAGTTGCCATGGAAGCGCAGGTCAGTTCACACTGCGGCCCACTAACTCTGCTATCTTGCTGTGGCTCTGCTTGAGAAAACATGCCAGATATGCCCCCTCTCCATCCTTCTCTGTGACTCTCCCTCGGCCCTTCGCAGAGAAGAGACTTTCCCCAGGGGATCCCAGAGTGTGGGACAGACGCTCTGCGCTTCGCTCTCTGCTCTTACCGAGCCCAGGGTGAGTGGCTCTCCACTCTTTGTTTGTTGTGGCAAGAGGCCCGTCAGTCAGCCACTCCATTCACACTGCCTTAAAGGATCATTTGTACAATGTCTTAGTTGTCTGCTATTAATAGATTATGTGTTCAACACCATATCGTATTGAAGATTAAATGTATTGCACTATGAATGCTAAAACATGGATAAAGGCTAACTATATGTGACGAACCTAGTGGCCAAGTCTACTGGTTAAAGCAAGCACGTCCAGTTAGTGAATGTGTGTTTGAGATAAGAATGTGGTACATTTATCAAACATTTTCAGTAAAAATGTTTTACATAGAAATACAGCGGGACTTGTTTTTGTAATGCAACATGCAATGCAGACCCCAAAAGTCCATCGTGACACAACTTCTGATGATATTAAATGATGGAACGACATCGAGCCTCGAAGCCACAGTACTGGAAACCCTCCTCATAGGCGTAAAGCAGCCGTATCACTTTTCGTGTTTAAATCGGTCTCAAGACTCGACCATCTCGATATCACACTAGCCTTTCACTGTAGCTGTAACGCTTGTCTTACTGCAATTTTTGTCACGTTTTTGGTTCACAACTTGTGTAAGGGTAAGGATATTTTTTGATTGTTTTTGTTGGCTGTTCTTCACTTCACTGATTGTGTTTGGGTCAGGGGAGGACATCAGCCTGTCTGTGTCCCAGGTGCTGAGCTACAGGCACTTCTGCAATAAAATATGGCAGACAGTGCGATACACACTGGGAGTGCTGGGTGATGGCACTCATGAGCTGGACACACTGGCGGAGGTGAGGAAAAAATTATTTACTTTCTTCAGTGAAAAAGTAGTTGATGAATATATATTTTTTCAAAGACAAAATCACATGTGTTGAAAGCAGAGCTGTGTTTTGCCATGCATGCCCTTTCCCATTCCCATTTTTTTTTTTTAAACGTTTTTGTAATTTGTCCTCGAATATGGTGTTTTAAGTACAGGTAAGCTAAGAAACATGCATTTTTTAATTTGTCTACAGACATGAGTGGGAATCACTTTTGGAGTGCAAAAAAAATGTAAAAAAATAAATAAAAAAACATAGCCAGGAGGGGGAACCAGACCCATTAAATCACATTGAAAGGAAATTGCTGAATTTACATGAAATTGCAGTATCATTTTCTGATGGTGTGCAAACCTTGATAACATCATTAGCAGTAAATCAGGGATGCATGCGGTCCACCCATTTAAACATGTCCTTTTTTAATGTGTACTTGTTAGACACGGCCGCTGAGCAGCATGGACCGCTGGATGTGCTCCCGGCTCTACAGCACGGTGCTGCAGTGTGAGAGGGGCCTGGAGGCCTGCGAGCTGAGCTCCGTCACCGCCGCCATCTACTCCTTCTGGGTGCACAGTCTCTGTGATGTCTACCTGGTGAGGACACACAATTCACAGTCAAACAGGAAAACCCTGTCAGAGGGGGATTTTCTAGATGTGTTTCAACAGTGTCGACACCTCGTCGATTTGAAACCTTTTTCACTGACATTTTTTTTTAAGAATGGACGAGGATGTTTTATCTCGTCTTCCCACGAGGAAGAACCGGTGCTGGCCGAGTTTGTGAACATGGTTAGCCAATAATGACGTGTAAACGGAAGACAGATTCAAGCAACGTTGGCTGCTAGAGATATGGAGCTGAATTTACCCACATTTTAGCCTTTCTCCACGTAGACCTTATGTTTTCGGTCTAAAGTCTGATTTGTCAGGGTAGGCAGCAGGCTCTTACCCCGTGGGCCATGAATTGGTCACACACCCCGGCCCCAAGAAACCCAGTGGAAGACCATGCACCGTGAAAATACACCCAAAATCTAGAGCATCTGTTTTTGCTTTCATCTTCTATCTTCAGTGTCCTAAATGTATGTCATGTGTGCGTGTGCGTGCGTGTGCATGCACGTGTGTGTGTGTGTGTGTGTGTGTGTGTGTATTGTGCACGTGCACATGTGTGTGTGTGTGTGTGCGCGGATGTCAGGAGTGCATCAAGCCCCTGCTGGCCCAGCGGGACCTGAGCAGCAGCAGCAGCAGCAGCAGCAGCAGCACGGGGGACCACATGGCCAGTGAGAGGCGGGCGGCCCGGTCCGTGTTGTACCACTGTGTCACCGTTCCCCTGGCGCTGCTCGCCCCCTTCATGCCCTATCTCACCGAGGAGCTGTGGCAGAGGCTGCACCCGCTCCGGGCCGGCGGCGGGGGCGACGGCGTCGGCCACAGCAGCTTGTGCTTGGAGCCGTTCCCACGCCCCTCTGATTTGGTACAAAAAAGATGTGGGCTGTCAATCAAGACAACAACACTAATAATAAATAATTGCTAGAATTACTGATCTCATGCAATATTGCTGTATCACAAACGTCTAATTAAGAATAAGAATTACTACATTTCTGTGACACTACTTATTGCACCATAGGTGAAATTTGAGCTGACCAAAGTTAATAAATGTTTCTGAATTCAATTCACGTCTAATATATGTATTGTGTATTTATATGTTTCCAAATTTGGTCTTGGACTTTGTGACCAATAACATCATCAGCATCTGGGACATGCAGTCAGACATTAGTATGTTGTATTATTTTGACCTTTTGACCTTCACCCATTGAACCTTCTTCATCTTGCCAGGAACACTGGCACTCTCCTGAGGAGGAAACAGAGTTCATGCTGATACAGGAAGTGGTGCGAGTTGCCCGGTCACTTCGGGCTCAGTGCGGAATGACCAAAGAGAGACCCGACAGTGAGTCAAAAGTCATGAATGTCATATTACTGACTGTATTATAATGATGGTTATATACTTAAAATTCTGCGTATAATATCTTTGTTTGCCCTGAAATTATGCTGTCAAGCGATTTTCAAATAATAATGTAACTTGAAATTTCGAAGGACCTGAAAGAATATGTGACGTGCCATGAATATGCTTCTATTAATGCATTGACTGTACATTTTTAGTTCACTCAAATCGTTTAATTAAAAAAAAAAAGTGTATTTTGACTCCATAACACAACACTTTTGGATTGTTGTCTTATTTGTTGTTTTGAAGCGCGTGTCAACGCCTTGTCTCTGTGTGTGTGTACCAGTGTGGGCAGTGTGCTCTCCCGCCCAGGGGAAGACCCTCCGCCACTTCCTGCCGGCCGTGCAAACGCTGAGCCGCATCTCCACGCTGCACATCCACTGTCCACAGGGAGCCCCCCGGACACCGCCCACCCACCCCCCGCCCACAGGGAGCATCGTGGGCACCGTGGATCACTCGTGCCAGCTGCACGTTCATGTTCAGGTGATTACCTCCAACAACTGTGTCCGTCTAAGGGCTGAGCGGGGCTTAATCAAGAATAAAGAATTGTTTTTTTCTTTCTGAATCTAATTGATGGAGTCTGATTAGCATAAATCTATACAAACATGTTACAAAGGACACCTTTGTCAATCGATTACACCTCTAAAAAGGGCCTGTTCATTTGATAAGATTATGATTTGAATTCAAAGGCGGTGCGGTATATTTTTTAAATTGTGTTCCTCCCTTGTGATTATGGTGATCGTGAACAACTGTGCAGTGCCGGTGACCAAAGGTCCATTCGCGCCTTTGCACACCATGTTACTCACTGAGTCATGAAGTAACTGATCTTTTAAGGTGTCAGGCAAGGTAGTTGAGTGTTTTTGTTTTCCCACCAGCAGATTGGCAGGAATGTTGACAAGCAGATCTCCCAGCTTTCCCAACGCAAAGAAAAGCTCTTGCCCAAACTGAAGGACTGGCTATCGAGGACGCGTGCCCCTGGATACCTGGAGAAGGTTCCGGAGCATGTGAGACAGGAGATGGAAAATAAGGTGAGCTAAAAGAACATGTTTCAAGATATCGGTGGTATTGTCTGAAAATGGCTGAAATGCAATGTAATTGTTTCCTCCGAATGTGAGATTGTCGTTGTATTTAGTTTTTCTTACATTTTCATTACTTCTTCTGTGCACATTCACAGAGTAACTGATTGAAAGGCTAGTGCAAACTACTATTTTACACTATTTTTTCAATACTTGAGATAAAAATGCAAATAATCAAACACAAATTTGCTATAAATAATCCCACTGATATAAACTGACTCTACTGCTATTCAGATGCATTCTATGAGTTTACATAATCAAATCGTAATCTATTAGACATATCAGACTTATTGCATGGCTTTGACTATTTTTATGTTTCTTTTATTTATTTCCATTATTTTGCACTTCTCTCTTATTAAGATATCTGCCTTGGAGAAAGAGGTGAAGAACATTGAGGAGCGGCTGTCAACTTTGAATGGGCTAAGGGATGACCACACCTAGCTGTAAACAATCACACTGCTGTACTGTGTGTACCTGTCCTGGAAAAGTGAAATGAAAGGAGCAAATGCCATTACCATGGTGTGTAACGTGTACCCGAACAGAAATAAACCATTGTTGGGTGAAAGTGGCAAAGTGTGGATTGGTTTAATTGGCAAATCCGGAAGTTGATCTGGCAGTGGAAATGAAACAGAGCATCACCACCACCATCATCATCATCGTCATCATGGAGGCAGTACCCTATTCCCAGATAGAGGCTACAATGCTGAATGGATGAAATTTATCAGAGAGCTTTCACAGCAGCCAGACTATGTGTTTCTGAGTCCATGGTGTCATTCATTTGACATGCTGGCAGTAAAATAAAAACACGGTCTCGACCTTATAAGGTAGACAGTTAACAGATAAAGGTGGGCATGAGAAAAGAGCTGGAAGCGGGAGGGGGCCCGGTGAGAGTGATTGGAGCAATGTGTTGTGAATAACTGTAACGGCCATCCACTGTTGGCGCTACTAGCTAGATAGCTAGTCAGCTCTTTGGTCAGTCTCGCTGGATGCGAGCTTCTATGTCCAACATGCATGTAGCGACGTCTCCAGCAGCAAGCGATATGAAGGGTAAGTCAGACAAATGCATCTTGGCCCGATCAAGTAGTTGACATTTGCTTTTAGCTCTGCATGAGATCCGTTTGTTTTCCTCGTTTACTGTCAGTTGCTGTGTCTGGGGGGCTAAGCTAGTCGCTGATGCTAACACGCTGTGATATCTTGGCTGTCTCCAGAGCAAATCATATGTATGAATTACACCTTTCTCACGTCTGCGGTGCGGGAGTGAGAGCATTTGTTAGCTTTAGACACATAGCTGTTGCTTGCTATGTGAACAACACTACTTCATTTGTGTTTGTGGCTAATGATGGTGATAACGTTAGTTCTGGTTAACTTTTTTTTTATCAAGAAGGGTAATAGTAGCTCTACTAGCTACCAAGGTGATAAAAATTACATGCAAATCCGCCCCCCTCTGTCAGACATCTCATGTTGTCTCTGCGGTTGACGTGGTGAAACAGTTGTATCACTGTTCAATTTTGAACATTTCATTAGCTGAAGTCAAATAATGACATGTCTTTTGTCAACGTCTAATTGGTGTATTCTCCGAGACATTTATGTCACCGTCAGCATTGTACGGACAGTTCTTTGCAATGACTTAACGTCGTATTGTTGACATAACGTCACAATAGCGACGCCACGTTACATGTCGGCTGTAAGCTGCAGGCATTAACACTCAGTTACACGTTATTGACTCGAAGAAAGGGAGGAGGGGAACTTTCGACCAGGCTCAACCGGCGGTGGTGTAGGTCTTAAAGCTCAGAGCAACAAATCCCTCCCACTGTGTCGTGCTCCCTTTGAATCACACCCTCCTCTTGTCCATACTGACTGTACTATTGGACTGGCACTGTACAACATTACGTTGCCCCGCAAACAGGTAAATCTGCAATTCTATCTTTTTTTTTTAGATTACAATTAGGCCTATTGGTTTGCATGGTTTGTATGATTGTCATACATATGTCAAGGGCCTGTTTCCCAACAAATTTGAACTTTCTACAGTAACATGACTCTCACTCTTCAAGGGAAACCTCGCTTAATGCTAGTCTTCCTTAATTTAGTCATTGGTTGTCAAATCATTTCTGGCCAGTTGCGTACTTATTTGAAGAGAACCTTCAATTAGATTTCTTGTTGTAGCTACTGGTTGAAGTTAGCTATGGAAGTGAGCACAGATGGGATGGGGAGCTGTTGCTAATCCGATAGTTTGTGCCTGGCCAGTCAAATGACTAGCCATAGGAGATTATTGTCAATCTATATTTATGGTGACTAATTGGTTTACTGTGTGTGTGTGTGTGTGTGTGTGTGTGTGTGTGTGTTCTTCCAGTACCTTTATTGAAAAGTACTGGAACAGTATCATCAAAGAGTGTATTTACTTACAGTGGAAGAGCCAAGATACAAGCCTAGTTGAGCAACCAACTATGTGGCACCACATGTTTTACGACCTTTATAGATTATTCAAGGCAACGTTTTGAAAAAATGAAACTGTTCTACATTTTAACCGATCAAGTTTAAATGGCAGTGGTGTGGGGGGCACTGAAAAGGACTGTTTCAGGTTTGTGTTTGGGTGTAAGATTTCAGGAAGTGTTTTTAGTATTTTTGCTGACATGTTGGTTCATATTCAGTGACAGGCTACAAATCACCAGGGCCACAGCAGGAAATCCTGTCAACTCATGTGCCGGTAGATGTGGCAGAAGCAGTACAAGTAAAAGTAAAAGTCTGGCTGCCATTTGTTCCACGCATGCATGTTCTCTTAGTTGTTTCCGTCACCAACTCCAGGTTTCAAAGTAAATATCAGGAGGACATTGACTTTGTGAATTTGTAGTTTCTATTGTAGGCTAGTTAATTTAGCACAGTTTGTCTCATGTCCAAACTTTTTTTTCTTCTACAGAATGATGGCCAAAGGATAACACCCAAGGAGTCACGTTCCCTCACCCTGGTGTGACCCCTGTTTTCCTGTTGTTTTATCAATCCACTTCCTTACCCAGCCACCTTACCCTCTTCCCTTTGTCCTCGTCAATTTTTCCCAGGAAAGGAATACATCCCTGCAGAAAAGGCAACAAAATCATTTCTTCACTCTTTTGGCCCAAGACAGTAGAGCTCAGTATGAGTGGACTCCCACTGACTTGCTTCTCGATGTTCCAACTTTCTTACTGCTTCGTCCCTCACTTGTGAGTGACACCCTGGCTTGTGAAAGGGGCAATTTGTTGTTCCACACACTGATCCCAACCTGTTGCGTTTTTCCTCTAGCCTTTCTCCCTCCTTTGCTGTGATTGGGTCATGGTTCGCAAAAAAGGCTCTTTGATCCTGTGTGGAGCATTCCTATTTGTCGTCTGGAACGCTCTGCTTTTGCTCTACTTATGGGGACGTCCGCCGGTCGGCAATCTTGGAGAGGCGGGTGGAGGTGCTGAGCCTGGTGGAAAGGAGGAGTGGGGGGGCGACCGCGGGGCCAAGGGTGGCGGGGCCAACCTTGCAGGCGAAGTGATTCGATTGGCCGAGGAGGTGGAGGCAGAGCTGGAGACCCAGAAGAAACTGCTGAAAGAAATTGAGAGCCACCGGTCTGTATGGGCACAGAGGAAAGACCTGGGCAAACGAGACATGGAGGTTGGTGGCCCAAACAAGCAGCATAAACATCTGGAAAAACAGCCACTTGGACCCCAGCTTCACCCAAAAGACAGTTTAGATATGAAAGACCAAATCCAGGCAAAACATTCCCAGGAGATGAACCCTATTCCAGACCCCAAACAAAAGTCTATTCAGTTGAAAGACCAGCCCGTTCTGAATAATGAATTGGAAACAACAGTTACCACCCCTCAAATAGTCATTCCCATTTTGGTCATCGCCTGCGACAGGGTGACAGTAAGGCGGAGTTTAGATCGGTTAATACAGTATCGTCCATCTGCCAAGCTCTACCCAATCATAGTCAGTCAGGATTGTGGCCACACCGAAACGGCCCGTGTGATTGGCTCTTATGGTGATCAGGTGACTCATATCAGGCAACCGGACCTATCGGACATCAGAGTACGACCGGAACACAGGAAGTTCCAGGGCTACTACAAAATCTCCAGGCATTACCGCTGGGCACTAAACCAGGTGTTTAACACCTTCTCCCATTCCACCGTGGTCATTGTGGAAGACGACTTGGAGGTACGAGTTGACTTTGTTATTGGCAATAATCACATATGTATTCTCTCTATCTCTCTTTGTTTTTTTCTTTTTTTAATCAAATGTTAAGATTGAAAATGATAAGTGAAAAGCTATTCTTGTGTATAACATTCACTATCAAATGTTTCCAAAAAGTCTCCTGGAAGACAAAAATGACAAATTCAGAGTGGAGAGCTCTAATCCCATTTAATATTTGCCGATTAGCACATTTTCAGTGATTTAGCCCAAGCAGGAGACATTCTCATCTGTGTGAAAATGTGGTGGAGGCGGGTGGTGTTTCTAGGGTGTGAGTGGGGTGTTGTTTTCGTCTATAAAAATCCCTTGTTTCAAACTACAGAAAAAGACATGCTATCTCTTTTTATCAAATCAGTTCAACTGCTTTTGCTGATTGTTTCGAGTAAAAGTTTTACTGTTATGATGGCACCTCATTTGTGATTTAAAAGAAAGAAAACATGTACCTGAAGCCAACGTAAAGAAGGACAAAACATGTGTCTGTCTCACATTTGAATCAATGATGCAACATTTTAGGGTGAAACATTAACAAGCAGCCTCAACAAGCAGCCGGCCACTGTGAAAGCTAGATCTCTGGAAGCTAGGAACACACTGGAAGCATGGGAATTGGCCCCAATCAGACGGACCATTTACATTAGGGCATTTAGCTGATTGTATGTCACTTTTGTCCAAAGCGACATACAATCAGTACATTTGTCAAAAATTTGGGGGGTTCAGTGTCTACCTCAGGGACACTTCAACATGTGGACAGTTGGAGGTGGGGATCGAAAAGCCAACCCTCCATCAGTCGGCTCTATCCACTGAGCTACTGCCAACACCACAGCTAACAGTTTACGCACTACCAACATTTTATCCCCCGCAGCCATCAGTTTACCTGCATTTGGCAGCTCAAACCACCATATGGTGGGGGAGTGTGAGCGGCACCACTTGAAGTCAGTAAGGAACAGAATTGGCACATTTAAGTGAGAGAGACACATTTGTTGTCTTTTACGACAACTAGAGTTGTGAATCTTTCGGTATCTCACAGTTAGATGAGAATTCTCGCAGTCGAGGTTTGATCTAAAAATGTATGTCTCTGTCGCTGCCACCCCGTTGACACCCCTGCATGTCAGCAGGTACCTCATGTCGCAGAAGAGTGCGACTGTATCCCCTAAACAGTTTCTCCCCCTCTCTGGCAGGTTGCGCCAGACTTTTTCGAGTACTTCCGGGCCCTCTACCCCGTGCTGCGCGCAGACCCCAGCCTGTGGTGCGTGTCGGCCTGGAACGACAACGGACGGGATGCTCTGGTGGACCCGGGGAAGGCGGAGCTCCTCTACAGAACGGACTTCTTCCCGGGCCTGGGTTGGATGCTGCTCAAGGACCTGTGGGCCGAGCTGGAGCCCAAGTGGCCCTCGGCCTTCTGGGACGACTGGATGCGGCAGCCGGAACAGCGGCAAGACCGCTCGTGCGTCCGGCCCGAGGTGTCCCGGACCATCACCTTTGGACGAAAGGGCGTCAGCCTCGGTCAATTCTTTGACCAGTACCTGCGCTACATCAAGCTCAATGGTGAATTTGTGCCTTTCACAAAGCAGGACTTGTCTCATTTGGTCAAGGACCAGTACGACCAGCGCTTCGTCAAAGAGGTGTATGGTGCTCCACTGGTGAGGGTGGAGGATCTTCTGCAGGGGAGTACTTTGAAGGGGACGGGTCCGTATCGAGTGCAGTACTCCAGTCGGGATAGCTTCAAGGTGCTGGCTCGCAACCTAGGGGTGATGGATGACTTGAAGTCGGGGGTTCCCCGTACTGGCTACAGAGGTGTGGTTAGTTTCCTGCACCGTGGTCGCAGGGTGTTCTTGTGCCCACCGGAGGGCTGGACAAAGTACGACGTCAGCTGGAGCTGAGGGTCTCTGACCAGAGTTGAAGAGGAGAATCAGTTGTCTGGCTGAAGTGGACAAACCTCTGAAACCAAAGAATTTTATCATCGGTGTAAATGAAACAAACTTGAGCTTCATTCATAGACACTAAAGGATCAGAGGATTTAGAGCAGTGTGGAAAACTGAAGTCAATGGGCTGTAATACAAAAAAAACTAAAAACCTTTAAAAAGAAACAGCTGATAAAGGCTTTCAAATGACTAGATCAACTTCGAGTCATGTGTTTAAGTATCAGCATTTCTATTTTGTCTACAGGTGAAACTCCCCCCAAAACGGCTTGCTTATGGTTAGAGTTCGGAAGTGATGTAATCACTAACAAGGCTATTCTTCTTGAGCAGATATTTGTTATAGCTTAAACACCTACTGAGTAGCCCTAATACAATTCCATTTCAAATTTGAAAACATTGAAAACAAAAGCCCATCTTGAGAATTCCTTGGATGGTGAATAAAAGGTGCAATTGTAGTACTTTAGTATGTGTGAATGAACCAGGGGTTATAATAGTAGCTTTTAACTGAGAGAACTGTATAAGACAACTGAGATTTATTATTTTTTGAAGATATTTTATTTAAAAATAGAACTAAAAAGGCTGTTCTTGCTGCATTGACTCAATATCAAATGTTTGGTCTGGCATCACATGTTCCTTTTATTAGTGTCAAAACCAACATATAGGCCCAGTTAGAACTACTTGTCCTGTAACTCCAACCCATGGTTTGGTGAAGTTAGGTTTGTTGAAAAACCAATATTTTCTTTTCTGACGTGTCTGAAAGATTTGGATGTAATGGTAATCATTGTACTGTATTTTCATTTGGGAAATGATTGAGAGAATGGAAAGATTGCCATTTCTTCACGGTAATGTGTAAAACCACTGCCTGATGCGTTTACAGTTTTAATACATTACAAATAAAGCCAACTATTTTGATATTTGCTCACATTGTGCGAGTCCAATGTTTGCTGCATTCTCATGGACCTAAAAGACAATATGCAATGGCCTACACTTTTTGTTGGAGTAATATTCCAATGTTCCTGTGAAAGTTGCTGCAGTTAAAATATGAGTTGGAAAGAGAGCAGAAAATGGCAGACGATTTTGAAACTCGACAACCATTAAAAATGTCCCCTCCCTCCCTTCTCCCTCCATCCCTATGTTTCTCCACGATTCACACACCTAACCACCACCTGATTGACAGGCAAGATGGATCCCCGAATGGGCCATGATTGGTCAGAGAGGGGCTTCGAGAGGTTTTAAAATCTAAATTGACTCATACAGAGGGACATGCACTCAACTCAAAATAGATATTCTCACAGAGCATTTCACTCACTTATAGCTGATGAAATATCAAATTTCTTCTTCTTTCTTTCTTCTTACAAATGACCCTCAAAGTATAGCTCTAATAGCTCTGAACAGAAACAGCTAGACAAAACAGACCAACCAAAGGATATGTAAAATGATGAAAAAAAAGGTGTAGCCCAGTGTAACGACCCTGGCGGGGCTGAGTTAACCACGCCCCTTGCACAGGTGTGCCTGTGTGTGTTCTGTTTCCTGCCCAGGTGTCTTGATTGGAGACCACATAAAGAGGCCTGCTCAGGCAGAAGGTGCCCCTCTCCTCCTCCCGGCATTTGGCTTGGCTGACTTTGCGCTACACTTTTGGTTCTTGCATTCTACTGACTTACACCACAGTATTTAATCTGGAGGACCACCGAACAACCAGTGCAGAACTACATCTGATTGGAGAGAGATGGCTACCTACACACCCATACACTCAAACACAAAACACACACACACACACACACACACACACACACACACACACACACACACTCACTCACTGATACACACATACATGAACACACACACAAAGAATGTCATGTGCAGACACAATTTGGCTTTAGGTAGAGGAGGTAGAGGAAACAATAGAGGGGAGAGGGGGATCTCTCTATTTAGAGGGATGTCCGAGTGAGAAGCATGTGACAAGTTGTCAAAAGAGAAATCCAATGTTGACGCCGTTACACTGTAGTGCTAACACCACCTGTTGCCCTTTGGTTAAGGGTCCTTAACATGAATCAATGGTTAAAGTCAAACCTGTCCAATACTAGGGGGATGTTTACAAATTGAATACTAATGATCAGGTTGAAAAAAAATGGCTAACAAGATTGACCAGTTCAGGATATTCATCTGTTGGACCTTTGATTTGTCAACAAGGACAGAGAGAGACCAGGAGTCTTGCCGTATCACAAAGAACAGAATCATTATCAACCCTCCCTTCTAAAGATTAGCGCCACAACAGCTCTAATAGAAGCGCTCACTATATGAGAAAATGTGCTTACTTACTTTGAATCTGTCCTGTGCGAGGGCAGATGTTCGATTTTCCAGGCCTGTGGTGCCAGCCCCACCCACCCTGGTGATCTGTGGCAGGAGGCAGGAGTTAGGTCAACATATTTTATTGAATGTATGTTTATTTGATGAGACAGAAAGGCGAACAAAAACTGAACTTAACTTAAACTTAAACTTTACATTGGGCCTGGAATCAATCTCGGAAGGCAGTCTATTATAATACTTCTGATGAGATCTGATGTATTCAAGGCATTAGGCAAATATCTTATTTTTTTATATACATATCTAAGTCAAATATCTTAATATCTTAGCGATACATAACTGACTTGTGAGCCAATTAAGCAAGTCATTCATTGGATCAACTAATTGAAACTTAGTTAAGCCTAAATTATTCTACGATTGGGCCCAATTAAATTACAAAAGTCTGTTCAAACGTAGAATCATTTAGTGGTTTCATATTACGTGATTGTTGTTGAATGCAACATTTAATCATGGATGCATTATTAATAACCAATTATTAACCCTTGATCTCCTGTTTGGACACGAATAATCCAGTCAACGCAAAACATTTTTGATATTTTATCATAGCTGTAATGAGTAAGTTTTGCTCGCCCCCCCTTGTTATCGTTAATTTGTCTTGATTGAGTCTCATGTCTGTGACTGGCGACCTGTCCAGGGTGTACCCTGCCTCTCGCCCGTTGTAACTGGGATTGGCTCCCGGGGGGGGGGGGGGGGGGGGGGGGGGGGGGGGGGGGGGGGGGGGGGGGGGGGGGGGGGGGGGGGGGGGGGG
>JAOPUI010000092.1:9526636-9542016 GCA_027123135.1 Urophycis floridana | reverse complement strand
GCGACCCTCTAGAGGATAAGCGGTTCAGAAAATGGATGGATGGATGAGTCTCATGTCAGTACCATAAAATCAAAACACAGTGGGACAAGCAATGCTGATAGTGATGTATTCACAGGGTTGCAGAGGAGAGGTGTGCGGGTGCATTGTGTTCATCATGCACCACATGGTAATCCCTGAAGAGCAGGATGTGACTTTGAATGTGTTCTGCAGCTCTGTTGCCTTGCAGCTTGACATACTGCTCCTTTAAGAAAGAGGGACGATTTTGTCTCCATGGGCTCAGGGTCAGGCAGGGGTCAGAGGGGTAGATAAAGGAAAGCATTGATTGATTGAATTTTTTTATTGATGCATATTACACCTCACCTTTTTATGTAAGGGGTTGGGTCCATATCAAACCAACACTTTAAAACACTTTATAGATTTTGTAACTTAATTTTAGATGATCTTAGTTATAGTCATCTTGCAATGTATTGATTGTTGATTGTTATTATTATTGTCTATTGTCTATTCTTTATTGTCACACCAACCACCAGGTTAAATTCCTTGTATGTGCAAACCTACATGGCAGTAAACATATTTCTGACTTCTGACTTCTGACTTATTATCATCAGTGAAAAACTTTAAACATCGCTAACCGCAAATATTGCATGCTTCTGACTTTGTAGATATGAGGCTGCTTAATGGTATGATATAATGTAATATGGTAGTAGAAGTATGGAGGTAGGATATGATATATGTGGAAGTATGGTTCATGTGAAGAACTGGGTTTATATGATGATGACGTCCAGAGAGCAGGTAGATGTGTTTAAGGTTCACGTGATAGTTGCGAGTTGCAGTGATGAAGACAGTGATGAAGTGAGACATCATGGCAAGTATTCCGAAAAAAAGGTTAAATGGAACAAAATTGCAAATGACTGCTATATAGGCCTACATAATGCATACCACCTATAGGCCACAGTGATCACTTGACATGTTGAACACATGTTGAGGCAATCATAAATGGAGACAGCTCATTCATTGTGTGCTGGGTGCTGCCAGACAGGAAGCAGTCAGACACACATGTAATGCCTGTAATACATGGGAAAGTAAAGTTTCTGAAAGGCAACATTGGAAGTAGCTTAAAGGTGTATATATATATATAACATATACATATATAACACATATATATCTTATACTGGTGAGGTTGGTTATAGTATTACAGTGTCAGGATAACAAAGATGAATGACTTCTCACCAATCCCCTTTCCACAGAGTGCCTAGAGTGCATAAGATGACAAAAGCAGAAGCCCAGAATGCTGGGTCAGAATGCTGAGCAGAGGTGATCATAACAGGGCACCCCTTCCTAGCTACAGCTCCAGAGGCACAATAAGACTGGGCCTGCTTTGATGAGGTTCTTCCAGCTTTCAACTATCCACCTTTTGATGAAAATCCTTCACAGACAGACCATGGGCTTGAATATGACCGTTGTTAGCTTGCTTTCAGCAAGGAAGTGGGGGCTTTTTTTACAGGCACGCTTGCATCGGTGAACAGACACCACCACAGCCAGTACTCTATCCTGAAGTGAGAAGTTGAGGATCTCATAGCTGTGCAGTTCAGCCAACAGTTGTTAGCCAGCAGTATGGCCCTGTGTTAGGGGGTATTTTTGAATTGAGATCATCACAAAAAAGTCAACAGAGTAGCTACAAGGAGCAGCCTGTGGAAAAGATGGACTTCAGGGCACCCTGAATGATGCGTTGCTTCACCTTCCATGTCTCACCAAAGTAGTACTAAGGGGGAGACAGGCAGCAGGCCAATGGTAGTGTAAGTGAACAGGTCACGTTAACAGTGGCCAGTTCAAGAGCAAAGAGAAAAATGGCCTGTGTGGTCACCTCTCTAAGTAGGTACCCCTTCACACTGTTTGTTTGCAATTAGCTAATTTCTTGTTCATTTATTTCATGCTTGACTATATTGTTCTTATTGACTATATTTGCATTTTGGGGTTTGTGGATAGATGAACATTTGGTTACGTTGTAGGCTTCCTTTGTTCTCAGGGTGAAAATGCTGGCTTGCCTCAGAAATAAACGCTAAATTCAGCTTTTCTTGCTTATGTGCTTCCTCTTTGGACCTAAATAGACTAGTAGCAGGATCATCTCCACCACTCTGTAGCACATGGATGCTGTCAGCACATTGACCCGGTGCTCCATGACCATCTGCAGGTTCAGCTTGGAACCCAAGGGGCTGAGGAGACTGTGGAGGACATCTGTTTGGTGGATGTTGATGCTCTCAATGGGTGATGCTTTTATTTACTTGTGTTGAGTAGTGTTGACCTCTTGTTCAAATCATGCTTTATTTTATAAATAAAGCATTGAATAAAGGCTTTGTATACTTTTTTTCTATTCCATGGAGGCCATGGGCTTTGTAGACTCGAGTATTGAGGAGGTAATTGACTGCAGTAGTCCTGAAAACAAAAACTAAACAAAAAGTCTTCTGATTGCCGCCTTGTTGGGAGATTTGATAATGCAATCATACTTTTGACATGACGTATTGTAAAATAGGAAGATCAAAGTGCTTGTGCATCGTGATGACACATAGGCTAGCGATGACCGCCTCCATTTCGGAATGTTAATTGTTTAATAATGAATCGTGAAGTTCATTATGTCATTATGGCGTGACATTGTTGTGTTTGAAGACATGTGGGGCGGTACTCGAGACACTGAAGCAATGCTCACAGAGAACCCAAACTGTGTGATTGGATACTGTGTTTGATTTGGTTACCACTTGGGCGGCGGGCAGGTGCATCAGCAGGTGAAAGGATTATCGCAACTTGATAACAGTCTGAGACCAAAAAGCAGGCGACGCAAGTCCTGGGACTTTCACTGGCCACCTGTTCAGGTGGTTCATCCTCCGGCTTTTCTGAGCTGACCGGTCCCATGACCGACCTGACCTCAAAGGCTGTTCCAGTGGACCGCTGTATCATACAGCGTTTGAGAGGATTAAGGAGGCTTGCTGTGAGAAATGAAGACGTTTCCTCCCTTTCACCAAAATATAATTTTGTGGGAATTTGTTTTTGTATTTTTGAATATTTGTTTTGATGGTGGAGCCGGAGGCTTGGAAAGGACATACAATAACATCGCAACCATGGCATGGTATTATACAATGCTGCTGCTTTTGAACATTACATGTGCGACATTTTATCAGTCAGTCATTGAGAATCCATTATCAAATTGACAGCACACAGGTTAAAATGTTCGACTGTACCTGTCACTGAACTGCGGTCGTCTTGTGGAGAAAATATGGCGGGTGTTCTATTAACATGTGTACATATCAAAGTGTCCACTATTTACTTTCCCCCATTGTGTTCCGCAACATTCAACTTTACCAAGCTGATAAAGGTTTACATAAAGGCAGATGATAAAACGATATCATGCTCCAGAAGTCACAAGAGTAGTCAAGAGGGGCGTACCGATGGGCGTACCCAGAGCCACCGCCACCACATGGGGGCACTGCCTCGTCATCTCCTCCTTTCTCTTTAGTGGAAGTCCTCAGAAGAATTGCCACCTAGTGTTGACACGTGCAAATCCACAAGAGATAATTTGACATGCTTAACACTGGTACCCTGATGGAGGGACACGTGTAGGCCTACTTCAATGGGGCACGATAATATCTCGTTCCCTTTTCGTTGAACGCAGAAAGCCATTTGTTTCTTGTGTTCATTCTGAATTGCATCTTCTAAAGTGCGGTACAGGGAAGTATATGTTTGATTTGATTGGAATGCATCTCAGTCCAGCACAGACACGCCTTGTTATATTGTATGCATGTCATTAAAATAAAACACAGATAGATAGGCCACTGATATATTGCATTATATTAGGATAATCCATTTTATAAGGGCTGGGCAATAATCAAATTAAGTAATTAAATTTAAGTCTCATTTATGGTCTTTGAATAGTAGGCTATTATATTGTCATGAAAATAATGTTCACTTATGAGGATACAGTTTCACAGTCTGAATTAATTACAATGAGAACCCTTAAAACTACTACACAACTAAATGTTCAGTTTGACAAGTCAGTGAGAAAGGAAAACCAGCTTTAGTCTGATTTGTCGTTAAGATAAGAGTTTCTGACTGCTGAGGCTAATCTCTGTAAAGAAACCCTGCCAGTCTGAATTCAAAGGGCCATAATGGTGTTCACTGTTGAAAAGTCTGCTAGGCAAAGCCACAAGAGGTCATTCCTTATTATTTATTTCCTTTGGCTGTCATGGACATAGTGTCCCCTCCCCTGCCACATCCAGTGAGACTCAAACAGACTTTATAAAGCTCTTCCTAGTTTGCTTTGCCACAAAGTCTGCTTAAACTTTCAATTAATCATAATATAATTCTGCACTGTACTGACAATGGCGTTGTCTGCTATGATGTGATTGATGACCCCACGTTTGATTAATTGGGTCTCAGTTTATGGGGGTTATCATCTCAGTTGCAATCATCTCTCAGCTCCCTTTGAGCCACATGGTGCTATCAGTCTACTACACCATCGTCAGTCTACTACACTATTGTCAAGTGAGGTAGGCCTATATATTTTATCATTAAACATACTATTTGGAAACTATAAAAAAATGTCTGTGATGTATTATAATTGCTTTTCCGGTGGTCTTGTGCAAGCTTTACCCAACCATTGCATCAATTGTAGTGTCCAAATAGCTTTAAAAAAATGGCTACCAAAACCGAAATATGTCATATTTTGATCATAAAACATGTATATTATCAATGCTCTGTTGTAATTTGTCTTCACAATACGTATTCATACATCTTTCATCCATAAGAACCCAGACCCATTTCTGCTTAAAGGAAAATTATGGGGGATATAGCAGACCAAGCGAAACACAGGACACATTTCAGATGTTGTTGTTTTTTTCTAAAATACCACCATTTAATCTGTGATGTGACATATTCATTGCATTGGGCGTTTATAGTAAATGTATTTCTTATTTGAAAAAAACTCAACTTGACAGTTTTTTCTGCTTAGTATCCCAAATGTGCACTATATTTGCATTTCCACAATGTATATCGAATGTATGACTTAAGTAATGCTGTTTAAACAACTTTTCAGATTTGCTTTATTTTACAAAATATGCAAACTTTATATGACTTCCCCAAAGAGTGTTACATCCTGGGACAGTCACATGACTGTGACATCACATATCACTTAGGCATGTAATGAGTTAAAGAAAGATTTTAGGACATTTAAAGTGTTTGTTACACTCGTTTCACCATGGGTTCTTAGGTTCTAACAGAGCACATTTGCTTGTTTGTTAATGTCACCACTGCCCCGTATCCGAATCTCTCCCATCCTGCCGATGCCTGCGATGATGTCATCACTGCGCGCGGGTAAAGCTGCAAGTTCTGTAAACAAATCGCGTTTTGCCTGCCATTAAATAAATGCTATAATTTATTTAACATAACATTGGGCTATTCGTCGTGTTTTGTTAACTCACTTGTTGACAAAAAAGCGACGTGTTAGGACGACAGCATAACCTTAAATAAGACGACAAAGGTAACACTAACAAGCAAGTTTTGACTGCGACGATTAATAACGTGAGAACACGTGTTACTTCAGCACAGTCAGCTCGCCCTGGGCTTCGCTGAATGTAAGATACAATTTATTTTACTGTATCTAACGCAAACATTTGGTTGTTTTTTTCAGCTATGTCCTGTTTCAGCGGAGATTCCAACTTTTGCCCCGAATGTGGCACCGTACTTCCTCTACCTGGAATGCTGGATACAGTCACCTGCCCGCTGTGCTCATTTCGCATCTCCATCAGACGTAAGGATGTGCTGTCGTTAGATTCCCACATTGTATTGACATTTGTCAAGTAGTTATGCTGTCATATACCGACATGGAAATAATTGTGACGTGTGATGTCCTAAACAGTGTTTGCGGGTCAGGAGATCAAATCCACAGTCGTCTTTAACCCAATAGAACAGTCGTTAATGCTCGAGGAGGAGGAGGACTCGGAACTCAAGGGACCTGTGGTAAGAAGGATGATTGATTACTTGCTGTAAAACAAAACAACTCAATTGTGTAAATTTTAATGATATATATATTTGTTTTATGTGATTGAACACTTTAGACCGACCGGCGCTGTTCCCGTTGTAACAAGGAGGGGATGGTTTATCATACAAGGCAAATGAGATCTGCAGATGAAGGACAAACTGTGTTCTTCACTTGTATACACTGCAGGTAATGTCTATTTTGTGTGCCCAGAACTTGGGGGGTGCTCCCCTTATCCTTACCTCAGGGTAAACTCTTACGCAACTTTTCTGAAACAAATATTTGTTAAAACAGGAAAACACTTGTCATACACTGATTGTTCTTGTCTCTGCTGTACGTTGCAGATATCAAGAAAAGGAAGATTCCTGAGAAGATCCAACGGCTCCCATCATTCACTCACAATTTATCACTTGATGCAGTGTGCCCAATCTGTATACTGTTTGAAAAACTGCACTGGCTCTTGGATTTTTTTTGCTATCCACAGTAAAATGGTGAAAAGTGCAAATTGAAGTCTCCCAGTTGCCCTTTCTGAGTCATTAGAATTCTCATTTAATGAGGCTTGTCCAGGCTTATGATTGCAGTCATCACTGCAATGCTATGCAATGTAAGTGAAATATGATAGCATCTAGGTCAGTGTCTGAGTAGCATGTTAATTTGTTTTTACATTTGTTTAGATTACATTGATAAGCTGTATCCTTTTACACGAATACAAGCTAAACCCCACAATTGTAAGCATCACATTTGAAGAAAGGAAAATATATTAACCAAATCAAAATGCTAGAATAAAAATAAGTCCCTAAAAAGCTGTTAATAAATGGTTTGTATGTGGTTGTTCCAGTTTGACTATGATTGAACAATATTTATAAAAGCATTCATCATCTCCGAAAGAAAACCCTGAAGCTTTAAATATGAAATCAGTATTTTCCAAATAAATTGAATATTGTGGAAAGACTTGCTTTTTGAAACTGTATATTGATTGATTAAAGCATAAATCTTTCATGATCAGCATTTATCAATACAAATAGCGAAGCAGTTACATCCTGCCCCTGCATCACGTCACGTGATCAGAAAACATGGCCGCCACCAGAGAACTTCTATAAGGAGGAGAGTTCTTGCTTATTTATATTTAACTATTTAATTCGGCAATTTAGCGACATCGTACATTATATTTAGAGGTGAGCGTGTTCACGGATTGGCTCGCCGTACATAGCAGTTACTGTTTTGTAGAAAATGAAGCTGCGCGTCCAACTGCAATGTAAGAATTTACATGAATACCTGAAAGAGTTGAGTCCAGAGATTCTGGACCGATTGTACAACCATCCGGCAACATGTTTAGCTGTGTACAGGTGGGATTTGCATAATCATTCATTTAATGGAAGTTTGTGAATACGAAGCATACTTAGCTAAATAATCTTACGCCCATTGTTTTCAGAGAGCTGCCTTCCTTGGCGAAAAATTATGTGATGCGAATGCTGTTTCTAGATCAACCACTTCCCCAGGCAGCCGTGGCTTTATGGGTGAAAAAAGATAGTCAAAAGTAAGCCAAGATGCATATGACTTTTTATTATCTGATGGTTAAGTTTCGTCCAGTGTTTTTGGATCATGCAAGTTATATGCATGCAAGTATGAATAGCGATATAATATCATATTATCATTTTATAGATGGCTGGCGCACAGACGGCCTGTCACACTTATTTCTTTTCGTTTTTGCCCCTCGACTTCTTAAACAGAGATCACGACGAATGTGTCTCGGTGCTGACCGGTCTGAGACTGTGGCACACACAGCAGCTACAAGGTGGTCTGCAAGGCAACATCCTAAACCCTATCTTTAAAGAGAATCTCAGGATTGCTCTTCTGGGAGGGTACGTTTTTTGTTTCCACTTTTAATCCAATGTTACATTTATTTGAATGGGAACCACCACATCATACTTGCGTGACACTCTTTCGCTGTCTGTTCCCTCTGGTTTGTAAACACAGAGGTAAAGCATGGGCAGACGAGGGAAGCAGTCTGGGACCTGATCGCCATGCACGGGATGTGGACAGTCTAGACCGCTATGCGATGGAACGCTGGGAAGTCATCCTACACTTTATGGTGGGCTCCCCCAATGCTGCTGTTAGCCAGGACCTAGCACAGCTGCTCACACAAGCTGGCCTCATGAGAAGGTACACACACACACACACACACACACTTACACTTACACTTACACACACACACACACACACACACACACACAGAGCAAAGGCCAGCTGCCATGTGAATAGACAACCATATTGCTGTGTTGTTCTTCAGTGATCCGGGGGAGGCACCCTGCATCACCTCGGCTGGGTTCCAGTTCCTCCTTCTGGACACAGCCAGTCAACTGTGGTACTTCACACTGCAGTACCTCAACACTGCACAGGTGCCAATGAATCCCAGCAGCACCCCCCTACACAACACACTGTTTCATGCATACATTGATAGATTGACATTCTTGGATTTAAGTTTATTGTAGTTGGTAAATAACTTGAGGATTATGTTGTGGAGTAGGTTGAATATAATATTCTAGTCATAGTTATTGTAGTAAAGTTTTAATTGTAGTAAGGTTTTAATACATTTGACTGGATTCATTAATTGTACAATAATGGTACATGGTGGTACATTTGCATACTTTTGTTTTCCCCAAAAAAGTAATCAGGTCAAAATTGTATTGAGTTTGTTTGTTTGTTTGTTTAAATGTCCTAGTCTCGGGGCATGGACCTCGTGGAGATACTGTCCTTCTTATTCCAGCTCAGCTTCTCCACTCTTGGCAGAGTAAGTGCACAGTTTGCTCTGACTCTCAAACAACCACTACATTTTAAAGAGGGAAGATGTGAAGTCTCTTTTATCACTTTTATATACATCATATACATCTTTAACATCTTGTTTCTTAGCCCGCCCACCCACCCATATGTGATCAAAAGTGAAACACTGCTTTTAACATGCATTTAACCAACATGACTATACTGTACTCTACCATACTGGTGTTGATTTATGTGTTTATTACGTTGCGCATGATACTGATAACACTTAAAACCCTTGCTGCCTCAGGATTACTCTGTGGAAGGCATGAGTGAATCACTACTCACTTTCCTTCAGCACTTGCGGGAGTTTGGCCTTGTATTCCAGAGAAAGGTAAGGTGTAAAATATAATTAACATACCCTTAAGCCGTACTATTTATATAGTCTTACGACGACTTGTTGTTGTACTTGACAATTCTATTAGTGAAATCATTAAGTTATATTACCTTGAAAATATGTTGAGATAAAAAAAAAACGAGATGTATGATAATTTATTAACATATCAGGCATGGATGAAACTGTAGATATGAAAGAATGAATTCCATGCATTTATTTGACCTAAGAATGTAGAAAAACAGGTTGCCATTGGAATGCATCAAGGGGATCAGAAATGGTGAAAAATGTGACTTTTGGGCCAACATTGAATCCTTATTTTTTTGTGTGCTAAAACTGCCTTTTCTATTTGTCGTCACGCCTTAGAGGAAGTCCAGGAGGTACTATCCCACCAGACTGGCCATCACACTGGCTGCAGGCGTAACAACGAAAGCTTCGTCTTCCTCCAATCCCATGGACGTCGCCCCGGGCACTGTTGACACCAGCTTCATCGTGGTTGAAACCAACTACCGCATATATGCCTATACAAGTATGTCCATGAAACACAATATTGTTCTTAGAAAATATTTCTGCTGCTGGAAAAAGCACATTAAGAGTCAAGTGGTACCAATGGTATGACAAATTGAATAACAATATTCTACAGGAAATCCCATGCGTTTCAGAATAAAGCATAGGCTAAAAACTCAATGTGTGAGTTATATAACTATGAAGACAGTATGATTAATCCATAAAGAACATTTATTTGAAATTATGTTGGTAATTCAGAATAAAATGTAACTGACATTGTCTGAAGTACAGTATTTTGTAATTTTCTTTGTATTGTTATCTTTTTCTCCCAGACTCTGAACTTCAAATAGCTTTGGTAGCTCTGTTCAGTGAAATGCTTTACCGCTTCCCTAATGTCGTGGTGGGCCAGGTCACGAGGGAGTCTGTGCAGCAAGCCATTGCAAACGGAATTACTGCACAACAGGTATGGAAATCATGCAATGCATCATGCCATCTTGCATTTTCATTGCAATTTCAGACAATTCCCCAAAAGTATTTGCAAATAAATTACAGCAGTCCACATGCCTAAACAATTACGTTAAACTTAATTCTATTTATTATTATCTATTTATTCTATTTTTTTTTAATAGAACAGGAAACAGGAAATCCGATGATAAATAGTGAAACTGTTTCACAAATCTATCATCAAGGGAAACATGTTGAAATCCTTGGTTCACACTTTTAACTGTAGGGAAAGTAATCATTTAATAATATGATAAAAATGAGGTGAAAAAGTACAAAAAATCGATGCACCCCGATCCGTAAAAAAAAAGGACCTCACAATTGTTCATGCAATTCTGTCATTTAGGCTGTTTGGTCATGTGTTTCTAGTTTAAAATGAATAGTCTTTCTCTTCTCTTTCTGTAGATCATACACTTTCTGAGGACCAGAGCGCACCCCGTCATGCTCAAGCAGGTACTTTGTAGTGCTGTCCGCCCACCTGCTCCCCCCTTCTCCTACCCTAAACCCTTCCCTTCCCCTGTCCACTAGGCCTTTTAACAATGTGCCAATTCCAGTAATAATGGTTGACTGGACTGTTACAGCCCTACCACTACCACCATCCTCAGATTGACTAATCAAGCTGCTGCTTGCTCCTTAGCACAACCTTTTCACTGTGCTTCAACCTTTTCCTTTGTGCCTCAGACGCCGGTGGTGCCTTCAACCATTACAGATCAGATCAGACTGTGGGAGCTGGAGAGAGATCGATTACAGTTCACAGAAGGTGAGTGAGTCAGCGTGCCCCGAGTGTGTGACCCTGCTTACTGTCTCTTTGCTGGTGCAGCAAGCATGCACACGCATGCTAATTGAGTGGAAGTTGATATTGCTAGCAAGCACACTCCTGACGTTGTTATTTGTGGATCTAAGACATTTAATAAATGTGCACATTAAATGGCATCAGTGTCTCGATGAGACCATGGAATGGATAAAGACTATTTTCCAGTAAAAAAGCATGACAATTAAAAATATATATTTTCATTACCATGAACTAGGGCTTCAAACCCTTTTTTTCAAAACTGACAAATGCATCTGAATTGTTTTCAGTGAGTATCTGGATGTCTGTCTGAGTCACAATCTTGATTGATTTTCTTTTCTCATTAGTATCTATCTATTAGTCCTGCCTGAAGGTGATGGCTGACGGAGGCTGCTCCCTCTCTGTTGACAGCCATGACTCAATAATAGCTTATGTTGTAACGTTTTCTTGGTGAAATGTTGTATGCTGTGATGTAGTGGATGGAGGAGCGATGTTGTGCTTGCCCTCAGTTTTCTCACATGTTTCTCAGTGTGTATTATTCCTCTAAAAAACCTTTTATTATACTGCTGCTCCTCTCTCTTTCTCCATATCCCTGTCTCAGGAGTACTCTACAACCAGTTCCTCTCCCAGGCAGATTTTGAGGTGTTGAGAGATCGGGCTCAGGTCAGATTTGTTTTGTCATTTAATAATCAGACTGAATGTGTTTTCTTCAAAACCTTATGCTCGCACTCCTCCCAAATTAGTTATATTCTGGACCTTGCAAGGTTCAGAATATGACAATGGTACTTGCAATTTTCCTGATAGAATTACGCACTATCCCTCTTTAGATAAGCTTGTAATATTATTGTTTTATATTTCGACAATCCACATAATGCCTTCTACAGGTAAGGCTAAAAGGTTGCTTGTAAGGGGTGTTATTGATGCCTAATATTGTGTTTTTTATTTAGGGTCTTGGCTGTTTGGTGTGGCAGAATGTTCAACATAGAGTGATGGTGGTGACACCACATGGACACAGTGAAGTCAAGAGGTTCTGGAAGAGACAAAAATCTAACACTTAAAATAAATTGAAAAAATGATGGGAATGAACATTGATATGGAAAATCCACTTTATGTAATTAATTGTTTCATTTTTTGAAAAGAAAGTCAAGTGGACTCCTACGGTTAATAGCCTCCATGGATGTAGCAGAATTGTGCTACATAATATCAATTTTGAATAAATGTTTTATATGAAAATTAATTGTGAATTTCTTTAATCTTAATGGGAATAATTTATTAATGCATTTACATAAATGTTATTTTGCTGTTATGTTTTCCTGTTGGCTTTTTGCACATGACGCCCAAATGTTTCGAAATATCCAATATTCCAAATACTAAAATGTTTTCAGAACGTGAGAAAACGGATGGGAATGATGTAGAACAACCCCTATTTACCTCGACTAAAAACTTCGGCTAATAATATACTTTGAGGTGAGATGATGCATTTCCAGTCGATCAGCAGAAACCATTCAGACCAGTCTGTAAGGAATAAGCTAGCAGCTGCCCGAGGAAACTACTTCTCCAAGATGAAACGTGGATTTGTCTAACCCGGGAATATTGGAACATACACTATGAATATTTTAGATGTCGCACGGCGCATAGTACAACGCTGTCTAGTTCTGATAAGTAAATACGGGAAATAAATCGTGAATATCGTAACAGGCCGCAAATGGAGCCGGAGAACTCGCGTCAAAACATACCTTGTTCAAGGCAACCTGAGCAGGGGGACCTGCGGGAGGAGACTCCGGGAGAGGAAGCAAAGGATGGAGAAAGCACGCTGCGAGAAAGAGGAGGAGACGGGCAGGGCAAGAATACCGTCAACATGAAAACGGAATGCGGGGATGAGGAAGCAACAAATTCGCAGGGAAAAGCTGACGATGATGACGGCGACAAATATGAAGAGGAACTGGACCCAAGAATTCAGGCATAAAAACCTACACACTGATAAAGGGTTAAAAAAAGTAACCATGTGTATCTTGCATACGCATACGTTTTTATAGAATAGGTGGTTACAAGCTGACATATATTCTTTTTTTAATGCAGTTGCGTTTGATTTAGACTTCCGTTGTTGTATTTTAGATCTTAAGACATAAAGTGAGATCTTAGATATTTGTTATTTCCTGAAAGGTTAAGTGCCATCTAGCTACTGATCTGCCCACATGATTTTGAATTTAGAAATAATTGAATTCTGTCTATAAAGGGAGAGCTTGAGCACCTCAATCAGGCCAGTGATGAGATCAACAAGCTGGAACTGCAACTTGATGTGAGTGAGCTCTTTGTCACTGACCACATAGTTCTTGTGCCAACCTTCAACAAACTGACTTTTTCTTTCATTATCACAAACACAACTATCTGAATTGTAATGTTATGCAAAGTTAATACCAAGAATGTGTTTTGCTTCCTGTGTCTTTTTTATAACTTATGACAATGGTTTATTCCCATTCCAGGACGCCAGGTCAAGCTACAGGAAAATACTCACAGATTCTGCCAGAAAACTAAATGCTCAAGGATCGAAACTGGGCACATGTATTGAGAAGGCAAGGCCCTACTACGAAGCCCGTAGACTTGCCAAAGAGGTGTGTATCTGTGCATTCATGCCTATGTATTTAAATTCAACATCAGCGAGTTTGCATTGCTCAGATCCCAGGTCTCGACCCTATTAAACATCTCTGTGCTTTTCCGCCTTCGGCCCATGCTATGCTCATACCAATTATATTATGCGATTTCAATCGTCAGCTATCACATATGTTGTTTGTTCATAAATAACAACATTTTAAATATCACAACATTGGAAAGGACAAAACAGACTGACACATGAATACACACACAAAATCTACAAAATATCTGTAAAAGCATTGTCTTTCTCTTTTCAGCAATCCTCATTCAGTCCATCTTTAATTAGGTATTCCATTTCATTCTCACACTTTCCACGACTCACTTTCTCAATTTTTCTAGATATATGTTTTGATATAAAACCATATCCTATCAAAACTGTTAAAGCACAGACATCTCCCATCTACATGGCCCTGTTCATTGTTTTATTGTGCGGTGGAAAAATGACACAGGGTACTCTGTTTGGAATTGATTGCTTGCGTGCCATACCGTACCATGAAATGGAAAAGTACCATTAGAGATAGTGGGAAAGGCTGTTCACAGCAAGACTGCCATCCCGTTTGCAGGAACTGAGTCACACAAACAGTCACTGATTGGTACAGCATTGCCCCCAGACAAATGCTTGCTATTCCATAGGAGAAAAGCTGTTCCAGTGCTGTAGGATTGGGATAATAACTAATTAACTTGAAACTCTTGAGTGTGATGGGGTTATTTTAAATGGTTCATCTCAAACATATGTGAGATGAAACAGTGAGCAACATGAGGAGATTGCATTAAAGGGGCAGTGAACTTGAAATATCTTTTGTTTTAATTGTGGTGATATGGCCAATAGGACCGTCAACATAGTAATCTATGTTGCTATGTGTGTTAGTTTATCACTGTTAATAAAATAAGACTAGTTTAGATGAAACTGGAGTCAAATCCTATTTCTCCACCAAACAGTTGTCAGTGTTCTGCTCTGCCTCAAACTCCAAACTGGTGTTCTTTTTGTGACAGCAAAGTGCCTTTTACTACACTCTGACGTCACCACAAAGGAACACAAGTGGCAAGGTGTGTGTGGCTCTGTGGAGCCCTGTCTGGACAGCGGAGTGTTAAGCTATAGTGTAATGCTGTGTGTCTGTGTGTGTTTGTGTGTGTGGTCGCGTGCGTGCGTGCGTACGTGCGTGTGTGCGTGCGTGTGTGCAGCTCTTCCTGGGCAGTGGTTGATTTGGATGTCTGTGTCCTGAGAGGGTTATGCTTCACAGACAATTATAGTATAATGCCACGGTGTATGTGTGTGTCTGTGTGTGTGTGTGATTGTGTGGAGCTCTGTCTGGGCAGTGATTGATTTTTATGTCCATGTCCAAGAGAGGGTTATGCTTCTCGGACACTTTCAGTATAATGCCAGTGTGTGGCACATTTCATAGACTACATTGATCATTAACACGCCCCTGGAACTCTCAGTCCAAAACACTTGCACTTTCAACCATTTTTCATTTGATTTAATTGTTGTGGGAGTGCTGGAATCGGTACCTACGCATGTTTCGCTATTGTCACGCTTCAATCCTGATCTCTTCACATGAACGTGCGGAGAGGACTGCCTCTTCCTTCTATAGAGGAGTTCTCTTCCCTGATTGGATAAAGTGGGAACAGGGTACCATTCTTTGTGTTAAGACCAGAGAAGAGGGAACCTATTTTAAGATAAGATAAGATAAGATATTCCTTTATTAATCCCCCTTAGGAGAAATTCACAGTGGCCAGCAGTACAGGGGATAGAT
>JAOPUI010000092.1:9514827-9526426 GCA_027123135.1 Urophycis floridana | reverse complement strand
TCCAGGTACAACATATGAATAGACCTAGAATAACAACGGCTAGGAGACAGTCCAAGGTGTGTGGTGTGGTGTATGTGTAGTGTGGTGTTCAGTCCATTGTTCCACTGACCAAACACTCCATACCAGTGATGGCTTTCAAAAAATAGAGCTATTTAACACTTATTTGAACAAATATTGCCTACAGTGCCAAGTGGAGGTATCATTTTGCTTTAATAAGCATCTTATTTATATTAAGATCAATTATGGAAGCTGACTGAGGCTTAAACCTTTATTGTCGAACAAAGCATTTTGTTGTTATTATCTTCCCCACGGTAATCAATACATCAAATGCTCTGACAAAGAAAATACAAAAATCTGGTATCTGGAGCTGTCACAGGCCTGCCTGCATTAAGTTATTGGATTGCCTTCCTGTCTGTCTTCCTGGCTACCTGTGCACACTTTGCTCATGCACTCATTGTTCATGACGGTAGTCTTCCGCAAAGCTGTATGCAGACCTATTACTAAGGCTAGGGACCTAGTCATGTGTTCTGGGAGACTGGCCTTGAAAGGAGGCCTGAAGGGAGGGGTGGGATTGTTTTTGGTTGGATACTTTTAAAATCTAGCTTACTCTGACTGGTTGATCCAAATTGCCTACCCTAGCTTGAACAATGGTTTTCCACAGGGCTAACTCTAGAACCTTGCTGCTCTCCTAACTTGTTTGGGAATAGGGCTACAAAGTACCCAGGGACATTAGGAGGCCACTGTCTTGATGAGAGCATACAGTAGATCCAATGGTTCTGCTTTGCTAAGGAGGGCTGGGGTAAGATCAGTCTTGCTTGGAAAATAAATGAAAAGGGTATTCACATGTTTTCCGAAAGAGGTGATTTCGTGGAGGGCCTCAGACTGCAGAATTTCAAAACAATGGTCATGCCCAATGAAAGTGTAGAAATTGAGAGAGCAATCAAAACTAATTTGTTTGAGACAAACTGAGACACCTTGAACACTGTTAAAAGATTAACGTAATTAGCACAGAAGGCTTTTATCAGAGGCAAACATGCTTTTTGCTGTTCCTCCAATGAGATTCATTCGTCATTTAATTTGAGTGGCTGGAGTAGCTTAATGTAAAATAACATGTGTAGAAGGATATGGATGAATACATGGATACATTTTTATTTCAATGCAATTTTGGTCAGATAAGGCAAATCAGACCTGTCGAAATGTATTTTTGTTGACTGTTCTGGAATTGTAGCGCAACATGGCATTGCTTTCATGTTCAGTATTCAGTCACTCCTGAATGTTGAATATGAAATTGATTTAAAATAGGAAACATGTAATCAGAAATCTTCATAAAATTTTCACAATATGCTAGGGGCCTCATGAGGTTGAGAGTTGAGAACATCTCTCAACCTTCTGATGTATTCATGATCTTATCTTAGCTGGCGGGTATATATTTTATCTCAATATAGCTTCCATATCGTGGAACTGAGCCAATGCCCGCTCTGCATCTAATCAATCATAATTGATTGCCTAAAATGTGCTCTTTGAAGAAAGGGGGCAGGAATGCCAGTCATGTATAATCAACATTGCAGAGGATAATTTTCAGCAGTAATTGAGCTAATGAAGAATTGAGGATAAGAAGCAGGGGTCTAATTGAACGTAATTAGGGGAATAATGGATGGTACATCTATTCTCAAATCTATTCATCTCAGAATTGCCATTGTTTGTGTGTGCCAGTCCCTGCAGAATAGAGTACAATATTCCTCCTCAATGCTGTTTATTATGCTGCCTACAAAACAGCCATCCTTCTGACAACTATTGAGTGAAACTGCTACATAAGAGTTCCCTGTCATAAAAATTATCACAAAGATCTATGCTAGTCAAGTAGTCATCGATCTTACGTCAGTGACCTTAAACATTGGTTTCCCTGTCCTTAGTGGCAGCCCCCTCTTCCACTGACTCAAAGCTGTCTACCGTGTCCTCTGCTGAAAGAATCTGAAAGTCACCTTTTTGTATTATGCTCTCCTCTCCAAATTATTCTGGACATATCTTTCCCATGAACTTCATCATAACATAAAAAGTCTATGAGTTATACAGTATGTCCATGGCTAACATCTGTCTGGATTTTACCAGCTATCGTTTTAATAATAGCTCTGTTGCTTGTGTCTTTTACTTTAATTCTCCTATAATTCATGCAACCATTTTTCTTTGAGAACCCATTTTTTTCCATTGTCTGTTTGAAGAAAACAAATGAAAGCCCATTTGTTTGCCTGTCATTCTCCATGCAAAATATTTGGCTTGCTTTTTTCTTGAGGTGCCATATTGATGAAGAATGAAACACAGAAACACACAAACTTCTCCCCCAGCATTTTACCTATACTTTAGGTCCTGACATTGACTATGACTTGAAGAACATTTGACCTTGTTCCAGGCCCAACAGGAGACCCAGAAGGCTGCTCTTAGGTACGAGAGGGCTGTGTCCATGCACACTGCTGCCAGAGAGATGGTCTACGTGGCGGAGCAGGGTCTCCTGGCAGACAGGAACACCCTGGACCCCACTTGGCAGGAAATGCTCAACCACGCTACTGCTAAGGTACATCATCACTCAAACATGTATTCCATTGCTTTGACAAGAGAGACCCACCCTTCCTGGTGGGTTCACAAGACTGCAGAGATTTACTAGTTCATCATCTTGCCATTAACATCCATGACCAAATAAATGTAGGCCAGGTGTTTCTTTTATTGTTTATATATTTGGTCTGTATCAATCCAAACATTATATAATGTATGCATATAGATAATATGCAGCCTTAAGAGGGAGGAAGAGTCCAGAATAAGTTTTTTCCACAGGATGGGTTGACTCTTGGAAAGGAGCTCAGTGATCCAGGAGAGTGTAGTGGCTACTCCTCCACGTCAAGAGGAGCCAACTGCTGGGGTTCAGGCATCTGGTAAGCCTCCCTTTGGAGGTATTTGGCACGACCAATGGGGAAGAGACCCCGGGGCAGACCCAGGCATGATGGAGGGATTATATCCTTTTGATGGCCTGGGAACACTGTGGAGGAGCTAAGGGTAGTAGCGAAGTAGGGAAGGGAAAGGGGTGCTTGGACTTGCTCTACTTGTCCTCTCACTGTTGCAGCTGGAGAAGAGTTAAAGAAGATGGTAGAAGAGGAAACGACAACAACAAAAAAGCCCCACTCATTCAGTGATCCAAAAATACAATAATCCAAAAATGTGTTTTCTTAGCAGGGAGTCGACCTTGAATTGCCATACAATCCAGTAATGTAAGTAAGAGACACGAGGGCTCTTGCTCATGATAAATATAGTTCCAGGCTCATTAAGATCCTGGACAGCTTTCTTTGTTGTGATTGATAGCTTAGGGGGGCAGAACTGAAGTTTATTGGAGGCCAAACATAAAGAGCTTTGAAAGCCGTAGATATTTTAGCAATGCAGCAAATTGAAATGTCGTGTAGTAGAGAAATTAGGTCATTTTAGTTATGACCAAAAAAAAACACTGATTAGACTTGATTTATTTTCAACATGAATGGTAATTAATTGCAATTACTGCAGGAGGCTGACATTCTAAAGACTACTCAATGGTGGCTTTTATATATTTTCAGGGTGGACAATTGCTAGCGGGAACACTACACCGTTCACAATGTAGTAACTATTTTGTATGTTATTCTGCTTGTTATGCCATGCACCAAATGTGTATGATCCATATATGACTGTACCACATTTTCTTGATATGTGTTCATTTTTCAAAAGCTTACCATATAGCCTTTTCTTCTGTTCAATTCCATGTGCGTCAGTCAGCACAGTTTGGAGACAAAATGATGGTGAATTGTCATACAAAATATCTCAAAGATGAATCTGATCTGTTGCATACAGCAATTTTTGTAGCGGTGGCAGGGATGTGCAATGTGAAACTGAAACCTTAACCATACACTTGTGCAGTCAATCGTTAATTATATACATACATTTATCAATAGTTAGTCAAATTTACACAGGTAATTTTACACTGGCCTATTTACCTACCATGGGGAATATCGCAAGCTGACACAAATGAAATATCAAAGGTCATAGATTCTGTAACAAAGGTCGTGTAGTTACTCAGGCTGATTAGTATGTAGTGTGAAACTGACCTCCGGGGAAATGTGGCTCCATCTAATCAATGATGATTAATGTGTAGTTTCTTTTATATCAAGGTTGGATGTGCTTATCGACAGAACTATTTTTACTCATCAAAGCCTCTACTATACATCTTTGCTGTTGGTGCATCGTAACTGAGGACTGAACACATTTCTTTGTAATCATGACAATGTCTTCCAATGAACATGCTCAAAATGCTGTTCAAGAGTTGCCTGTGAATTGTGGGTTTCAACTACCCACAATTCACAAGCCAATAGATATTCTGTCATTCACTTGCCATTGGTACACTGTGTCATGTAGTCAGGTGTACATGCCTCTTTCTTTTTTTCTTATTAAACTCTAAAGGTCATTTTGTTGTGGTGTGAGAAGATTGATTGGAACAGACATGCGGTGCCTTGGGCCACTACTGCTGCTGGTGGTGCTTTCCAAGCCCTGGTGTGGAAGGCTGCTCCAGGAAGCCACATTTCTCCTGTTTAGTGGCTGCTTTCCTGTCCCCGATGCCCCAGGTGAACGAGGCCGAGGAGGAGCGTCTGCGGAGCGAGCGGGAGCACCAGCGCGTCACCCAGCTGTGTCAGGACGCCGAGGCTCGCGTCCAGAACCTCCAGAAGGCCCTGAAGAAGGTCATCGTCAAGTCCAAGCCCTACTTTGAACTCAAGGCGCAGTTCAACCACATTCTGGAGGTGCGTTGGCATGGTGGCAAACATGACGTGATGTATTAAACCTGGTGCCTTTTATCCTTATTGTGAAGTCGATCGTTTGACAGCGTTGGAATTCCCGAGAATTGAACGCGTGTCTCTCCCAGGAAGTCCCATGAATGAATAAGTAAATAACCTTATATAGATGTTGAAAACTGCATTCACATAACAACTGCTTCGGCAAATGCATAAACAAAAGAGTAAATAAAGGAGCTGTTTGGTGTTTACACATTGTAGACATATGATGGTGTGTCGTTCAGTGCACTTTAGACCACCAAGGAGAAGTGTTTCATGTTAACTAGTGAATCTATGTTCACGGCCAGTGGAGGTTTTCAAATTGATTAACAGGGAAGCGGAGGCTGGCAGTGGCTTGCAAGCACTTTCTACACTTTGCTTTTCCGCCTGCTACAAATCAAGTTTTAAGTTCTAATAAGACATCTTAACTTATTTCAAAAAAGCTTTTTGTACCGCAATGGGGATGTTTAAAAAAAGCATTGCCTTCAGCACCACCAGTGCTCTGTCTATTTTGCAATGGAAGCAGCTATACAAATAGTATTTATCATGGCAATAACAGGTTATTCCATCAAAACCCAAACAAACAATTCATAATTCAAGTCCACAAAATTAAAAGGTTTAAAACTAGAATGTGTCTCTACAGTGTCTCAACATTCAACATTTGAGACATTTTTTTACTTTATTATGCAAATCCAATCTCAAATCTTTGTACATCAGCGTTGAGATACAGCCATATTGCTTTTCTTCTTGCTTTTCTTACAATGTTGCTGAAACACATGAGTTCGCCGCTTTGATTATTCAACCTAGAAGCTAATTAGAAGCTCTAATGTAATTTGCAAGACAATCAAATTATCATATTCCAACAAACGACTCGAAACTTGACTTTAGATTATAAGCATTTTTATCCCACATTTTGTGTTTTATCTTAATACATTTAATTAATGTAATTTCCCGGGAACTCTTCATTATCACAAATGGGAAGAAATACGAATGAAATACTGCAAACCCTTTTCCTGATATAATCCTTAGTGGCTGCCACAGTTAAACTTTGATTGAGTGAAATTATCATCTAAAGTTATAACACTAAGGTCATACAGAATTTTGTATTCTTTACTTTTTTAGTAATTTGAGAGACTTCCAAAAGCAATTTACAGTGAGCTCAGACCAGTCTGGCTGATCGCCGTCTCTCCAGGCTCCACTAAAACATCTGTATATAATGTATACCAATCTAAATTAGCATTGTACATTATTGTACTGATTCTGCTTAAAAGTATTTAAAGTGTGCTTGAAGAGAGACAAATGGTTTGATCACCCGGACCAGTATTGTCCTTTAAGGAGCAGGTAGAGGTTAGGTAACTTGCGCAGGGATGTGGACGCGGGACATTGGGGATTGAACCTTGTAATCTTCAACTGAAAGCTGAACACCCGAGCCACTACACATTCTTGCCCACTATATTGATTAATTCTACACTACCTCCATTTGCATATTATTGACTTGGGTTCAATTATTCCTCTACATCCTGAGCTTGTTCCACGTAGCTTCCTAATTGGAAATTAATGAAGGCGAATTGGTAGCTTGTTGAGTTGCTTGCATTTGTGGCTTTACTAGAAGCCCCCACAATGCTCTAACATCCTGTGAGTAAAATTAGGACGCACAGAAGGATTTTAAATTTTTGAATTTTTATGTTTAGCTGACATAATATTACAACAAATTATAATCCACTTAGAAATACTACCATCACTCAATGGCGTTGTTTATGCCCTTGTATCTTGATTCTCGAAGTTGAACGCGCTCAAAACCGTCTCTGCCTAGTTACATGTAGACGCAGTTTACCAGAGATCCCTGATTGATATGCGTACGCACATGCAGGTTTCAGATTCACAAAGCTTGTGTTAACAAGGCTGTGTCATATTGTCTGATATAAGCAAGTGACGCAGACAATAATGACATGCTATGAGTGAGTCTTACATGAGAAGCACTGAGAATCAGATTGCTTTTCAGGAACACAAGGCCAAAGTTGTTGAGCTGGAGCAGCGAGTCGCCAAAGTGAAGACCTGCTACTCCGTGGCCCTGCGCAACCTGGAGCAAATCAGTGAACAGATCCACGCCCAAAGGGGGCGCGTCCACGCCTGCCATGCCCGGCCCGTGGCCTGCGGAGCGCGGAGCTCTCCCGTGGGTGCCGAGGCGGTAGAGGTGAGAGCCACGGTGGCCCAGGGGTCGGGCAGTGGAGCAGCAGGAGGAGGAGGAGGAGGAGGAGGAGGAGGAGGCCTGGGCGCTGGGGCTCTGGAGAGCGACTGGGCGGACGGGGAGAAGACCAGGCAGTGGGTGGAGAGGCACAGGAAGTTTGGCTGGGGCCAGCAGGATGCGGCCGGGGACTCGGCCTCGGTGGCCAGCCTGCAGACCATCGCCTCGGACCTGGAGAAGTGTGACTCGGTGGGGCACCTGGGCGACCTCAGTGACCTCGGCAGCCTGGTCAGTGAGGAGTGGGACAGGGAGAGGGACCAGGGCTTCAGAGGCGAAGAGAAGAGCCATGACAGAGAAGGGGATGCCAAGGGGCAAGCAGAGAGCGTGGAGGTGGCGTCGTTGGCTGTGGTGGCAGGAGCTGAGCCTGCCACCCTGCTTGCTCCTGATAGGGCAATGGAAGCGAAGGGTGCGATGAGCAGAGAGAGACATGAGAGCTTTGTCAAGCAGCACAACAGAAGTGTGAGCTTATGAAGACATGAATCAGTGAATGGCCGTAATTTAACCAGAATGGAAATTTGGAGATTCCGATAAAGGATGGGTTCAGGCAAGAGAAAGTCGCCACCCATAGTTGTCTTGAACTATGGGGGCATTGAAAGGTATGCTATTTGCATATTGCGTCATGGTTATATGGTGCAAAAGTAACAAAGCAAGCCAAACAAAAGCGTGTTTTACAAAAAGCTAAATAGTTTCTCTGAATTAAGATGAATGCCAAGTCACTTTAAGGTGCAAGATCATTCTACTGGGATTAAAATGTACCACCCATAGATAATGCATGGACAGCGTGCTGCCCGTTTTTTGTTTGTGTGACTTAAAAGAAGTATTGTTCTTTCAAATTGTAACTTTATGGCACTTTATGTTTATGGCAGACAAAGTAACATTTTGTCATACCCACCTCATCCATACACATGTCCACGCCATGCTGACTGTGGAATAGGTTGTACATATTGATCTATTCTACTATATGAAGTCACTGTAGCTCTATGGAAAACCTTGACCTGCGAGATCATTAGGATGATCTCCTAAACTTAACTCAAAGTATTACTGTTAAGGTTATTCTGAGGCCTTGAACTGCAGTGCCAACTCATTGCAAAGTATTTTGCTCTAGTTTGTGTAGGAGCTGCACGAGAAAGAGGATGTGAGGCTGACCTATTGAACCTTTAAGGCATTGATGCCCATATGGGCTTTCTTCCGTTAACAACAATCTTGAGATTAAGATTTCAAGAGAAAGCTCAACGATATTTGTTTGCACATTGCTCTGCTTGTTTGGTTTAAGAGTTGAAATACTAGTCAACCACAGGGACAGGGAATTCATACTACACTGATGTCAATCATGTCAACCATGTCAACGTGGGCAGTGGTTTGATTGTATTGTTTAGATCTTCTTTAAATAATCTACACATATGAATAACATGTTTAATGTGCATGAAATTTGACATGTGAATTTGCCTATACAGTGAAACCTCGGTACTCAAGTTTAATTTGTTCCAAAAGGCTGTTCAAGTTCGGAATTGTTCGAAAACTGCTATGCCATGAAGCAATATCACCAAAACAATGCTATGCTATGAAGCAATATCAGACACACCCATCCTATTTTCATGCTTCAAGATGATTTCCTTCTTCAACTTGATCGCTTCACGCACTATTTGCCACATTTTCTGAGCACCAGCACTACTTCCCTTCTTTGGAGGCATGATGGAGGGCTTAGTTATACAGTAAATGTATGTTAAAATGGAAAAAAAGAGGCACAGAATATCAAATATTGATGCACAGAACAAGAAGTGAGCGTGAGTCTCCTCTGTACAGATTCCACGGTGTACTGATGCTTGACTCTGTGACCCCACATGACAAAACCAAACGAGTTCCGAAATTTTGTTCACGTTCTGGGACAGAAAGTCAGTCGAATCCTTTGTTGGACTGAGGAGCATTCGATTACAGAGGTTTCACTGTAGGTAACTACTGACATTATCCCTACCTCAGTAGGCTCACGTTATTAACTAATAGCTGATGATTCTGAAGAAGTTCTGTCTTTGTGGTGCCTTCAGCTTCTAAGACCATTTCCCTCAGCCATACTGACAAAATATCCATGGGATGGTTTGTTGATGATATGAGCCGTTATTGCCTATACTACTAACATTCATGCTTTGGTTTGAAAGAGACATTATCTTTTATTGCTCAAATGTATACAAAAAATAGATGCTTTAGCTGCTAACTGTGACACTGCAGAGATGTATCCACCCTACTGTACATGCCGGAAGGAAAACATTATGGACCCCTTAAAGAAGTAATGAACAAAGTCAATGTCAATCAGTTTGTTTTTGTAACTGCAAAACTAAGAGGCTGGGCCTAGAAGTAATGCATTGGACTGGCTGATAAACATAACTGTTTGGACTTTAATGGTGCATTGTGTAGGATTTCGTGGCATCTATTGGTGATGTTCCAAATTGCAAGCAACATATTTCCTTCCCTCAAATCTCCCATAGGAGAAGATATGGTGACCGGTACTGATGTGTCAGGTCCCAGTAGGTATTCCAAAAGGATGTAATGATCTACTACAGCTCCTTGATAGATTTGTAATTAGTTTTTTACTTGGTCTGTAAATCTCATGTCTTACAAGTAATGTAGTGATAGTGCTAAAAGATGTAAAATGTGTCCTCTTTAGAGCTGTTCTGGACTACTGTAGAAACATGGTGGTCTCTTTCTAGCATATCTAAAACACAATTCCTATTTACACTTATCAAAACATATGCAGGTTGATGATATTACATTTCTGCTTGTATGTTCTGCTAGATGCCACTAACTTTACAATGCACCTTTAACAACGTAGAGGTTTCAATTCTACATTTGTAAATCCTGAATATACACACCTGTTAAGCTGTAACTTGGAGTAAATGTTTGCATCACCTCCTCTAAATTGTTAATGATGTCTATATTTATTGAGTCGGTTAATCACATGAGTCAAAACTGTGTATTATTCATTTGCGATGTCTACTGTAGCATGCATCTAATTTGTTAATGAAAGAGGTCATGATTACAGTGAAAGGGAGGCACACTGTGCAATGATCAATATCAGCATCTTGGAACTCATAGCTGTCTTCAACTATTAAACATTTTATTTTCACGTGGCTTCTGAAACGTTCATGGGTGTGTTATGTGTCTACAGTGCATTACCGACCACATCACAATGTTACACTTTGCTTAATGTATTCCCCCCCCCCCCACACACACACACACTTTTATATATATATATTTCTTAAATAAATAAATAATACTATTGGCGGATTACAGATGGTAATTTGTGTCGCCGTGGGTGTGGGTGACCTTTAGCTCTGTTTTCAAAGTGGGTGTACGCATGTGGAGTTACATGAGGCATGTAAATGATCATTATTCTTTCATGGTGGGGGGTTGTTTCTAGAACCACAGTGAGTGTGCATAGTCGGATAGTGAGGATTTAGGTCAGCAAAGCCATAACTGGCATCTGCCTTGTGCACGTGTCAATGACTTATCAATGCTATCACTGACTGCATTGAGGTGTGTGTTTCCAGATGAAGACAGGAAGAGCGGGGGTTCTCAAATGTGTGTCCATTGCCCACTTCACAACAGATGTAAAGAACATTAATGCATGCAATATTGAGACTTATGATGTCTGACGATTACAGCCCTACACCCAGCGCCAGATGAAACACTGCCTTAAACCAGACAGTTGAAATGCTGTCTGGGACATTTTTATGAAGCTATCTGTAAGTCACAGTCGAAGGCCGTCTGTGATTCCTATAACCTTGAAAGAAGATAGTTGATGGAAAGGTGCTGTTTCTAGGTGTATGTGTGTGTGTGCATGTGTGTGTACGTGCGTTGCAGACAGGCAGTATGACACATCCCATCTTCCCACACATGATGATGCAGGAGATGTGCAAGAAGACACAGAGGCTGTGATGGTCGAGAAATATCTAAGGAAGTCTTGTAGACAAGACTGGAAGTCTGCTTGTAAAAAAGGTTTGTTGTTTGTTGTACTCATCTCATCGCACCCCAGGGTGGATCAAGAAACCTCAGGCATGAAGGGAGATAATCTGTACAGTCAGACAAACACTGCACTTGAAAGTCTTTGCCTTTGTTTAAGTTGATTAGAGATTTTCTCTAATTGAAATGTGTTCATTCATGTGAACTCCAAAAACCATCTTACAGATGCTACACCTATAGTAGAAGTTGCTGGTTAGTTGGACACATTCCAGATTGTATTAAAATACTAAACTGTAAGTCAGAAATGAGCATGAACAAATTGTTAGCGGCACTTGTTAAGACTAATTCACCCAGTCAGCAATGAATGAACCCATTTTTCATTTTTATAGTTATATATATCTTTTTTTACAACAGTCTTAGTACCTATGAATAAATCTGATAATCCACACAATGGATGTGCAGAACGTCTATGTTCTAGGCTCTCTCTATGTCTCTCTCTCTCTCTCTCTCTCTCTCTCTCTCTCTCTCTCTCGCTCTCTCTCTCTCTCTCTCTCTCTCTCTCTCT
>JAOPUI010000092.1:9437348-9447968 GCA_027123135.1 Urophycis floridana | reverse complement strand
CCCCCCCCCTCCCTGCCACAGAAAGAAGAGCGCGTGTCGGAGCTGAGGAACCAGCTGTCGGAGAGACAGGCGCTGCGCTCGCGACGGCGACCCTCGGCCGCCACGGCCACCGGCAACCAGAACCATAGCTCTCCGCAGTACCCCCCTCACCACCACCCCTCCGACCCCAAGTCCCTGGTGCCGCCGCCCGGCTACCCGGCCCCCTCCACGGACAACCACGCCCCCCTGCCCCCGTCCTTCTCCAACGCCACCAGCCTCTACCAGGCGGCCGACTCCAAGATGGGCCGCAACAACTGTCACGCCAGCCGGCTGCAGCTTCTCTACAAGTGAACACAGGGCGGAGTCTGGTCGGAGGTCGAGGGGTGTTGGTGGGCGGAGTCTGGTCAGAGGTCGAGGGGTGTTGGTGGGAGGTGGGGGAGGTGAGAGGTGGGGCCATGATTTGGGGTCAACAAGTGCTCAAGTGGGATGGTGAAATGATCTTTATTTCAATTCTGATTAAAAGACAAAAAAAAAAAGCAGTTTCTACTGCTTGCATATCTCGGCCGCATGCCAATAACAATATGGGTTTTTGATTTTGTTGAAATTGTGCGAAAAAGTTGTGATTGGGCGAGTGAACCTGCTATCGGACTCTCTCTCTCTCTCTCTCTGTTCACTCGCTCGCTCACTTGGAGTTGAGCTCACTGAATTGTGCCATAATTTTCTGTTCATGAATTGCTTTCCAAGAGAAAGGCGTCCCTCTGTATTCATTCTCCAATCCAAAGCTTGTTATGCCGTCTGCATCGTTGGTTGTTCTCGTGATATGTGGCGTGACAAATAGAACCAGAGAAGGTAGTATTTCTTAGTCATCCGCCAGTGTGTGTCATCGCCATCATGGCAATTGTTCATTACAAATGAGTTTACCCTAAAGCCATTTATCCTGATGTCGTAGGATAGTGCTTTTGACTGTGCCAAAGGGCAAAATTACCCACCTGCAGCCTATATAACTGTGGTTTAATGTCCTCAAAATCTATGGAATATGTGTGATTTGGCATTACACCCTGTTGTCAAGTTGTTGTCAGGGTTAAAGATCTTGATTGCGTAAGGTTGCTCAGTATTATCTCTGTTCAAAGAGACCGTAGTCGTTCACTCACCAAATGGTCTCCTCTGGAGAGGTAACGTGAAGCGGAAACATGGTTGAGCCATGCTAATGGTGGGGGAGTCGGTGGCTAGGACCGCAGCTGGAGTCACATGTGTGTGTGTTGGAGTGGTAACAACTGCATGTAGCTCGGTGGCAGCATAAATTAAAATTCCTTTCAATTTGTTTGTGGTGAAGCTTATCCACAGCTGTTGTTTTTACAGACTATTTTTCTCTCTCTGTCTCTCTGTCTCTCTCTCTCTCTCTCTCTCTTGCATCAATCACTTTACTTTGCCAAAACAAAATCTGTGCGTGAGTATAGACCAGCATACTGTCCTACTAAAAAACCAACCAGCGTAGTCATTTCTAAGCTCTACATGTCATCGCACAGGACCCTCAGCGTTTATTTACGGGCTGATATTTTTCCGGCTCCTGTTTAGATCCTGGTTCCGTGAAGTGTAATTCTTCATGCTGTCCCTATAGAGCGAGTCTGCCTCTGCAGGTACTTTTGTTTTGAAAGATCTCAATGTTTTGTAACAGTGGATAACTAAGGGGAGTGGATGCTTCTACGTGTCGGATTTTATTTTGTTTATTTTGGTCACTTCACAGTTCTGCTTTCGTTGGGTCTTTACCGAGATTCGAAATAACATGGTTCTTACTTGTTCTTTTTCACCGAAAATGTTAAACTTTCCGTAAACTTTTCTGTGCTATAAGGTATCGTTTTAGGCTTGGTTTTGGCTCCCTAGTTATTTTTGTTTTTTGACAGTATTATTGTTATTATGAGGCTCCAACCTCACACAGCCCAGGACATACAGTATCAATGATCATCACAATTCTATGTGAACAGTGCCAATGCCAGGTCATGAGCGCCTCTCTCAGCCCTCTGGCGCTGTATATCAGTGTATTGGATGGTCTCTCCAGCCAAAGGCCTAGAATTTCCTCTAGCTTGACTCTGTAGTGTAGCAGCCTCGTGTTACATCTGTGTGTGGTAGAAACAACTTGTTATATGACTGTGAATAAGTTGAAGTTCCTTCCAAGCACTTAGGAATGTTGAAGGAGACAATTTGAGGCTGCCGTTGTTTCAAGTAACCACAGGAGCAATCGAACAGATGAATCTCAAATCGTCCTTTGTAGATATTATACGTTTGTAAACTGTCTCTACGGTAAGGCATTTCAACAGTCAACAACGGCAGATATAATAGTGGAACCCATACAAATGAGAAGTATGCACAATGTTGATGATGATGTAAATGGTGAAGATTAGGCAGTATTTATATCCTTGAACATGCGTTTACCAGCTGTATCTTGTGTGGTATCGTATTTGAAATATATTTATATATGCTAATTAATAACGTTGGAGATTATTTGAAATGCTAAGAAAATTAATAAAATACCTTTTTTTCCAGAATGTTGTCATCAATATTTACAGTTGATAATGATGTATGGGTGGAAGCAATGATAATTGAGCTCCTAAAGGATATGCAGAGATTTCTGTAAATCAGTGTTTGTCTTACGAACCCTTTTAAGTGAGAGGAAGTTTGACTGGGCTGCAATCATTCATTTGTCCGCTAGATGGCTATTTAGAGTTGCTACGAGTGGACTTTCCATGCAGTCAGAAATACACTGAACCAGCAGCGGCTCTAAAAACAGACCACAAACACCCTCCTACCTACAGGGGTATTTCCCTTTGTTCGAACCTACTCCAACTTCTCTTAGTCATAAACACCTGACTAACTTTGAAGAACTATCTTTTAGTTTATCATGGATGCGAACATTTGGCATAGCTAACAATTAATTCATTGCAATAAAGTTAAAGGAAATAGTAGTTATATTTGTCTTCATTACGATATACATGTAGCCTACGTATGTATGAATGGGATGAATTTGAATGCATGGAATGGAAGTCATTTTTACATAGCGTGACACATCGTGTAAAAATCCTGTCATTTTCTTTACACCCACATAGTAGATCTGAGGAGGTGGGAGATTTTCCGTTTTCAGAAGCTCGTATTACACTCAATGTTGTCATTCCATTAGAGCCCACACAAAGAGTATCTCAACGGATGTCAAGAGTTCAAGACGCTATCAGCCTACTGATAAAATCACCACACACACATTTGAATCACCGTAGGGGTTTCGCTAATATTTCAAGAAAGTGAAATATTGGTTTTGTAAACATAATACAGCATATATAAACAGAGCAGAAACTATAGTTTGGAGTAGGTTGGAATCGACTATACCGGATACTGCAAACTGGCTGTTTTGGCAATAGTAGTATTCCTTTTAAAACAGTTTTCGTTTTTTTGATGTGTATTCTTAAATATCGCAGACAACTTCTCTATGGATAATACGGTTTATTTATGGTGAAATCAAACAAATCACAAACAGCTAGTCATCATGGGCGCCATCTATAAGATGGTAACTCTCTCCTCTTATCTCTAACTCTCTTTCACCGACTGGGGAAACACACACAAGGGGTAACAACACCACGGTAATACAACATGTGTAACATAACATAAATACACAACTGTGTGCATCCCATCATTATCTGCACCTGGTATACAAATCACGAAAATAGCAAATCAGCGCACTCACTGTCTTATCATCGCAATGTGCAGCAGCTAGTTTAATGGTTCCATTGTACATTCTTGGTTTGTGGACGCGCTTCTTGGCTGTGCTGTGACCTCTCTGAAGGAATAGGCTTCCTCTTGCTAAGCGTTGTAATAGACCAATCGTTCAGTCCAAGGCTCGTGAACAGATAGGAGGATGTTACTCAGAGAAGAATGCTTTTCCCTTTTGTTACTATTATCTAACGTGTGCAGTAGCATACATACCATAGCTTTAATATTTGCACAAATAAATGGGTTGCAAAATGTATTGAAGTTTTTTTGTTTTGTTTCATTCGCTCTTTAATTTTTCGTAAAAAACCATACAGCATAAAATATTACACAAAAAGAATAATAACAATAAATAAGAACAATAAATATTGAAATAAATAATATGTAATAAATAAACATGTTATTACTTACATAAATAGGCATACACGCATAATAAATATATTATAAATATAACACAAATATAATAAAAAGTAATACATTGTACTGTAAATTGTAAACAGGCTCAATAAATATTGATGTAGTACCACATACATTATCATACAATCATGTGAAAATGTGCCATGCAGTTTGCATTACAGATTTCCTTCTATGATAGTAGGCCATAGTTTCACACTAAGCCTGCATTAGTTTCAAAATCACTGCTACAGTTAAAAGTGATTCTTGAAGACACACATCAATAGCTCAAGATTTTTGTTGTTGGTGTTTTTTCAGGCACTTTGTTAACATTCTCCCTCCCGCATTCACCCATCCTTATGTGTTTACTCATAAAGCGAACACCCCGAAGAACGTATCCCCGGGGTTTGAGGTCACATCGGGCAGAAACTTCTTATTTATCTCAGTCTGGAGACGGTCTCCCTCCTCCAGGCGGAAGACGGCTCCCATGTACACAGCGTTGAACCAGTTGCCCTGGTCCCTCACCTCGTCGCTGGCAGGCGTCTTCTCGCAGGCCGTGCGTACCGAGTGGAGGATGGTATGGTAGTCCTCTGGTAATCTGCTGCTGGAATAAGAATCCGACCACCGTTTGACCATGTAGCTCAGATGGACCAGCTCCCTCCGCCCACTCAGGTCCTTGTCGTCCGCCTTGCAGCTGATGCCGAACGAGGCCTGGCTGTAAACAAAGTACAGGCCTCCCTGCGGAATGACAATCTCGTTGTCTTTAAGCATCAGCTCTCCTTCGGAATGGTATTGGTCCACGCCTGTCTTCCACTGCACAGTGTTCAACTCGCTGTTGTACGCGCCTAAAGAAAAGGTCCCACGTGGATGGTGGAATACATGTTAGGATTGCTGTTAAGACGGAATAGGACCATACATTTACATGTCTTAACGATGTGGACCTATAGATTCAAGAACATAAGTCTAGTAGACCAGAGTTTCCCAACATTTCCTCTGTATGCCCTCCAGCCCCCTCAACCCTGTTGGGAGGCCTGCTACGTATCAAGTACTACTGCATCAATATCAAACCCCAAATGTTGTCCTTCAAACTAACAGTTGTCCTATGCTGTGATCATCATTTAGCATCATTATTAATATTGACACATTTGAAATGGAAGGAGCTGTATGCTACTACTGGTTTTAATGGTCATAGGCCTATTGCTCAGCAACAAAATGTACATTCTTTTGCACCACCTTTTTATTTGTAACTATAATCAAGCAAAATCACCCCATGGAATCTGCTCACACAAACCCATGAACCACTGGGGTAGACTATTCAGGCCATGTTTGACAATGGAAACACTTTATATTTTCAAGGTGTGAATGTATTTACCTTCCAAATGAATTGCAGCCCTCGCATTCTTTGATATCGCTCTCAACTTTATTGGGAGACCTGAAAAAGAGATGAGAACCTTTAGAATAAACCTCAACACAAAGGCATTGCTAGCAAGCTTTTTCTGTGGAGTATCTTCTCAACTCTTGATAGGCCACATAACATAAGACATTCAGCAATGCGACATAATGACATAATGAAGGAATAATTCTTACCATCATCTTTCACTGTATGGCCTTGCTCCTGCGTCCCCAAAAAAATAAGAGAGAGACAAACTGTTAAATATACATTTAGTTGTCTCCCTGGGAGGGAAGTGGACACACAACATGTTTCATGGACTCACCTTGAACTGCAAGGTAACGCAGAGGACTGTGGCAACACACAGCGCGACTGCCACACACTTCCATGGTGTGGGGCAAGCAGCCAACGTCTTCAACGCAGACTTATGACCCTCTTGTGGTTCTGTGGTAGCTGCCACGTCCATTTTCACTCTGCAGTCTCCGTCCATTATTCACACCGTATCAAATAATAGTGGTGACACACTGTTTACACAATCCCAAAGTAGTTAAGTCAGCTGTATCAAATATGTTCTCTCACACGTTCTAAGAATGTCTAAGAGTTTTGACTGTCTGACAGTGTACTGCTGCTGAGCTCTTGGTTTGCTTGATACTACTGGTACTCGCACTCACTTTTAAAAGGCACCATTACCAAAGGGGGAAATTCCGGTGATGACAAGTGAGATGTTGGTAGTTTCTCATTCCATGAGGAAGGGGAACCCACACCTCTAACCACAGATACACACTCAATTCTATTTATTGCCTAATGCTCGTTTGCTTTTGGTGTATTTTCTATTCTATTCTGTCTGATATATTTGTATCATGTCCATCTTGAGCAGAGCAATTAATTGAACAAAGTAGGCCTACTGAGTCTATATTTTTGAGATAATGTTTTAGTTAGAACTTGCATTACTGAGGTTGTACATCATTGTTTCCATGGATTATCGTTGGACTTTTTGGGTAGTTTTCACCTTGGTTGACATTGACCTGTTACTTTTTGCGCCATTCCACAGGAGCGTTAGGAACACTACAAAGATTTACCTCAAAGGAGCAGTATATTTAATTAGTTTGGTTGCAAAGAAAGCCTCACTATTGTTATCATGCTTTCTTTTAAGTTTCTTCTTTTTCTTTGGAGTTATCAACACCAAACTATGGGCAAACAATTGGGCATATTTCAGAACATTGCGCAATTCCTGTAATAGTAAAAATCTTTTGTACTTTTTTGCATATATTTTGGGTATATAAAAAAAGTATATGTACAAATGAATGGGGAAAATATGCTAACATCAATCACTCCAAACATGAAAATCTGGGAGTTGTCAGGAAAAGAGGCCCCCAGGGGGCTTTATAACTCGTGGTCAAACCAATGGCAAAGTTGGTACACATAAGGGTTAGGGTAGACTTGCGGTTAGACCAAGCGTAAAAGTGTATGCGTCCTGCTGTGTCCTGTGTGCAGACTTGCTGCGTCATTATGCTGCCAAAATGCATGATAGTGAAGGTTTCCACTGTCGGCAGACCACAGTAAAATCAACTTCGGAAATTGTACAAAAGCATGTGTGCTCATGTAAATAAACAATAGAGACAAACAAATGAGACACTGGTGGTGGAAGAACTGATAATCTTACTACTGTTAAAGGGGTAGTTAGGAATTTTGGATATAGGACCCCATTTCCAAGTTAGCCAGTGTTATTTATCATTAGAGACGTTTTCAACAAATTTCATTCAGCCCTTCTAGTTGCAGAGTTCGCTGGTGCTAGGCTAGCGCAAGTCAATGGTTTTTGCTAGCTAGTTTCTGCCGGTAACCTAGGTAATATCAGTCCAATATCTGACTAGGAAGTATAACACTGCTACTGAGACACAAGTCCCTCGCAATGCAATGTCATGCAAGGTTGGTTTTATTTCTGACATCGTTCTATCAACACAGATATTTACATTGATAGTCTGCCATTATAATTTATTTGCCTCGGGTGTACTGTGGAGTGGGTAAGACTGTTTTTATTAGCAGACTAGCAGAGACCGTTGACTTACGCTAGCCTAGTGGCAGCGAACTCTGGAACTAGGAGAGGACTGAATGAAATTTGTTGAAAACATCTCCAATGCTAAATAACACACTGGCTAAGTTGGAAATGAGGTCCTATGTTCAAGATTCCGAAGACGGTGGCAGAAAAGAAAGCATTGCATGATCTGCCCTTAGATTCTTGTCAGTAGCCTATTGCATCTCGCGGAGGCGTCATGTTCGCTTGTGACGACGTGTGCGACTGACGCACCGTACACATGCATTGTCTGCAGCAAGTCAATTCCAGCCCGTAGCAGGTCTCTAAAACTTACCACATTGACCACCGGGAAATGTTTTGAATGAGGCACGTTCCGACATAGTGGGAAGACATACTAGATAAAATAACATAGAATAAAATAAAATAGAATAAAATAAAAGTAGTATTGGAGGTAGGTTACTTACTTTAATGTACTTTCACACCATGAACAATATTAAAATAAACATAAAATGTAAAATCAATATAGCTATTAAATGGTTCCATCCATTTAGGTGAATACAAATATACATCCTAAATCAACTTATTTACTAGACCTGGGGTCTGCAACACATTGCCCATGAGCAACCAGTAGTTCTCAACCTTCCCTTTCCAAGTAGCTTGCCAAAGGGTTGATTATATCCAATCAAATTCATAGATGTCCTACCCCTTCTTACACAAAATGATTATTTGTCCATTAGTTGTAAATCAAACAGTTGTGCTGCTGTCAAGCTTGATGAGTCAGTGGTGATGTGAGATGGGCAGCCACCATGGCCCCAGCAGGTACTAATAAGAGGCTAAAAACGTACTTTCTTCATGAAGAGTGGGAAACAAAGTTTTGTTTCACAAATGTAAAGTGATGTTTTAGTGCAAAATGTGAGTGTATCTTAAACTGTTGTCCTTGGCACTACCCATTGTGAAAAATCCTACTTTCGCTCCCTCCAATCTAGATGGAGCTTGCATCATGTGGAGTCAAAAAGGCGTCCATTGTATTGGAGACTTATACATTAAAGGTGTCTTTGCTTCGTTTACACAATTACAGGAAAAATATAGACTGGATAGTAGCAACTTCATTCGTTATCTACAAGTCAGGGACTACCTACGGAAACGAGATCAAAACTAGATGAATGTTTGAAACTGTCACCATTTGCATTTGCAGCATTTGGGATCTATAAGGAACATTGGTCGCCTTGTTACTGTCCATTATTTATTCCTTGCTTGTTTTTTTTATTTTTTATATTTCATGTTAATCTTCTGTTGGATGTTGGATACTTTCAGTGCAATACTCCCTGTCAATGTGAAATCTTTCCACCCTGCTGCTAAAATGTTCCACATTTCTATTCCCATACCTACACTGACACTTTTTCTAGTTCTGTCTGGATACATACTGTATCTACCGTATCTTATATTCAGTTCATTTGCTCTCTATTTATATATTTACATTTATCATAGTTTTATATTTATATTTCTGTACATTTTTTATTTTATACATAACATCACCTGCTCATTCTCTGTGTCTGCCGGAAACCAGAGCAACGACATTTCACTGCCAAAATTCACTCTGTGTTTCTTGTGCAATGACAATAAAGTGAAGTTGAGTTGAGTTGAGTTGAGTTGATGTTGCATTTGCTCACAAAATGAAAATGAGTGCTTGATGTATACTGAATGTATGTCTGCTATAACTGCTCAATAAAAAACATAAAAAAAAAAAAAGTGAGTTGTGGACACCAACATTTGTAAATGTTCAGACAAACAAGCTTATTCGGTTTGTTTAGGTTGAAATAAGATATGAGAATAAATATTATAAAACATGAGTAGCTCTCTGCCATTTTAATTTAGTTAAAGTAGCTCTCAGATGAAAAGAGGCTGTAGACCCCTGCACTAGACTATTTGGTAGCCTTATTTGGACTGTTCAAACCAACCAACATTATGAACATGCTGCCTGGAAGAGATGCACATGACTCCTTGAGTCATGATGTCATTTCAAATAGGTCATACCCCTAAGTGCTTTAAAATGTTTACAAATATGCAATATACATTTAATATTCAAATATGATTGGCTTAGACTTCTTCACATATAACGTCATGATGTCCAATAAACCTGTTTCACCGCCATAGCACAAACAGAGGTGTCGCTCATAACACTAATTGTGGGACTGCTCCTTTTGTGTACCAGGACATGATTAGTAAACTACTCTTCACTAGTTTATTCTACTACGCATGTCCCGGTACAAAGAGCAGACCCATGATGATTGTGAAAAGGATCTATTGCGCCATCATTCATCCACTAATTATTCAGTGCTGTGTTATTTCGTCAGGGATTTTTGGTCACCATGAATCAACAGACAAATGGAAAGAGGAAGAATTTCGTCAGCATTTGAGAAGTGTATGTGTGTGTGTGTGTGTGTGTGTGTGTGTATGTGTGCGTGAGAGAGAGAGTAAAAGGCAGGGAAATATGTCATCATTTATCAGTACAAGAATGATACATGAAAAGATAATTCATCTCGATATCACAAAATGAAAGTTTGATGACACTTTGTCATCAAACACCTCCTCTTCAGATTATCCATTGTGGGTTGGGAATGATACTTAATGTAATTGCCATTGTATGGGCCTATTATATTCTTTGTCAGATGTCACTTTGTCATTTCAATGATCTATACTGAAATATACAGAATTATGTTCTTTATATAATCTGTCATTGTATCGCCTAGCATGGTTTTTATATTTTGTTTTCTCTTTAGAGAACAGGCATTCATTTGAACATAAATTGTCAAAAAAACTAAAACAAGGAAGTGAAAACGATTATGTTTGGGAATATTCTATGATATTTTACTTTCAGTCACAAGTCTTGTGGTAATTTATGATTTTTTGCAACATCTGAAATCTGAAAACAAAAAACAAGCATCATACATATAAATAATACTAATGCTACACTAACAGGCCTTATACTACTACTACTACTACTACTACCACTGTGACTACCACTACTACTAGTTATGTAATAATCCTAATAATACTATTATTATTATTATTA
>JAOPUI010000092.1:9327517-9339565 GCA_027123135.1 Urophycis floridana | reverse complement strand
GGGGGGTGGGGGTGGGGGGAAGCCATCGACCTTGTTATTGACCAGAGTCGTCCACCACATGCTGTAAGGCTGCACTCCTGGGACTGCTTGTTGGAGAAGGATGCCAACACACCATCACATTTCAACGAGTGATGGCGTGTTGTAAAGCCACGGCGTGCCATAATGTCATCTATAAACTTTTAGCAAATCGTGAAATGATCACAAACAAATCATTAGTAAATGATGACTAAGTCATCCGTTGATATATAATGTATCCTTTCACTTGTGAGTCATTAAAGTATTTTATGTTTCGCCCCTGCGGTCCACAGCATCAGGATCTGTACACTTCATAATACTGAATTCACGATGAACAAATCATGAGTGCATGATCAGTATATCATTCGTTTTTTTAGGTGAATAATCCTCTGTGAATGACTGGCAGTCTATGGTATGCAGGTAGGTCCGTGTTAAAGGAACACTGGTGAGCACAGAGCCTTTGGTTCCGTGTGGAGTGGGTGGTGATAATGTGAACCTCTGAACCAGTCTGACCCGCCTCTGGAGCTCCTCGCATGCAGGTGAACCGCGGGCTAATGACTCCGGGTCTGTCAGAGAAGACAGGTGTCTGCGCCCTGGCCGGGCCTGCGTGAGCACCGCGGTACAAGCTACCAAAAGGCTTCCTCCCCTGTTATAATTGACGTATGAACGTGTGGCTAAATCACCTACAAAGCTTTCTGCATCCCCCCCCCCCCCCCCCCCCGAGCTAAAGTGTAAACAAGTCATCACACGTAAACGTGTTGCAAATCATTTGTAGCTCTGTCAGTGAGTCCGTCTCTCAGAAAGGCTTATGAATGATGAAGATTAGAGGCAGGAGCGTGCCCGTGTGTGTGTGTGTGTGTGTGTGTGTGTGTGTGTGTGTATCCGTGCGTGCGTCTGGTGTGTCAGAGGAAAGTGAAGAGGTGAGAAAGACAAGATCAGAAGGGCCAGAGGAAGAGGAGCGGAGAGCGAACAGGCAGCAGGAACAGCTCCTGCTGGTCATAATTGGAGCGATGATGTGCAAGCACAGTGGTGAGAGGTTCTGCACCCGAGGGTCCTATAGTGAGGGGGGGCTCAGACTCTGAAACCACATTACAGATCTCCTGTGTGCACTCTCTCCTATTCTCCTCCTCTCCTGCTCTGCACTTCCCTGCTCCCCAGAGGCGCAGGTGAGGAAAAGAGAGCACAACGACATCCTCCAGCGTTCATAAAATGAATGAATGAATGGATGTCTTCCTCTCCCACCTTCCACCTCCTCCCTCCTCCGCCTACTGCTCCCTCCCTCCTCCTCTCCCACCTCCTCCCTCCTCCGCCTACTGCTCCCTCCCTCCTCCTCTCCCACCTCCTCCCTCCTCTGCCTACAGCTCCCTCCCTCCTACTCCCTCCTCCTCCCCACCTCCGCCTACTCCTCCCTCACATTCTCCCTCCCTCCTCTCCCTCCCTTTGCCTCCTCCTTCGGCTCCTCAAATGCCTCCCTCCTCCTACTCCACCTCCTCCTCCTCCTGTTTCCTCCCTCCCTCTCTTCTCCTCTCCCTCCTCCTACTCCCCCTTCGCAAATTTATCCTCCTCCACCCCTCTCCTCTTCATCCTCCTCCTCCTCCTCCTCCTCCTCCTCCTCCTCCTCCACCCCTCTCCTCCTCCTCCACCCCCTCCTCCTCGTTCGTCTGTGTTTATTTCCTGGTGACCATCGGGGGGCCTTTGGGCCAGAGCTGAGGGTCTGACCGGAACTTCCTCAGCAGGGGAGCTTGTTTCGTATTACTGGTCGCTGCGGGAACCATGACTCCAACGTAGCGCACACACACACGCACACACACACACACACACACACACACACACACACACACACGCAATCTCACACACACACACTCTCTCTCTCTCTCTCACACACACACACACACACACACACGTCAGTGAGCTCAAGAGGGCTTTTAGAGAGTGCTTGTTGGCCCGACAACAACACATCAATGGAAAACCGTGCATATGTGTGTGGTGTGTGTGGTATGTGTGTGTGTGTGTGTGTTTGTGTATGTGTGTGTGTGTGTTTTGTGTGTGTGTTTGTGTGTGCGTTTGTGTTTGTGTGTGTGTGTGTGTGTGTGTGTGTGTGTGTGTGTGTGTGTGTGTGTGTGTGTGTGTTTTCAGACGGATTTCCGGTCTCCGTGGACCCTTCTCCCAGGGTGGGGTGGAGGAGAGGCGCTCCAGTGAGGCCCCGCTCACAGTCAGGCCAGCTGAGACAGCAGGCCGAGGAGCGGCTCGCGAGCTAGCTGTGTGCTAGCCCCTGGCTAACCTCTCCCTGAACCGTCTGAGGAGCCCGGGGGGCGCGGAGGAGCTACGTAGCGTTAGCTCGACGCCCCGCGTTTCATATCATATCAAATCTCTGCTCTTTTGCCGTGTGTGTTTCTGTTTATATAGTGGTTTTTAATCGATATAATGTTGTCTTTAAGGGGGACAAAGTCAGTATGCTAGTTTTTATTGTGCCGCAATTTCACCCCAACACTTGACCCTAACCAATCTTTTTTTGCTGCCAATTACTCAGATTTTCTGATTCATATTTAAGCTTTCATAAATCAAATGTAAGTCCTGTGATGTGAATGTGAATTTACTTCCTATCTTATGAGGTCACCATCATGACCGTGGCACTCCTTGACAGGCTAACACTGGTATTTTAATGTAAATACTACAACCATTAGTTATTTTACATTATACTTAAAACACATCAATAGAGGGAAATCTGATTAAAAAAAAATAGCAGTATTCAGTATTTATAGAGAATTCAGAAAAAAAGTTCTGTGAACAATGAGATAAGTGTCTGAAAATACACAACCACAAGGACTTATGTATAATTCATGTTAATGTGTGCTAAAAGGATGCAGAGAAAGGATTTAGAAATATGCATTATTGAGATTGCACATGAAAGAAAATTATAGATAACAGAAAGAGCATGAAGAGTTAAAAGGAAGAAAAAAAAAGGAAACAGAGCAAAGTGAATAGACGAAGATGGTGATAAGAGACCCAGCAGAGGAGGCTTTGAAGAACTGTCTTGCCACCAGAACTTGAGAGTACAGCAGAATCCCCAGGACATTTTATCTGAAAATAGGATGCATCAACAAAAACCTGTTGAGTATTTAGTGTGTTTATGTTTGAAACTCTAATTAGGACTTAGGAAATATTTAATTTAGAATAATGCACATTTAGGCCACTCTATCAAATATTGCCTTTGAAAAGTCCATATATGCATCATGCATATATGTTGTTAGTAGATGTTCCACCTTAGCAATCAAATCTTTAATTTGTTTGATCCCTGAATTCAATTACATGTGTATACATTTCTGTATAATAAATTCCGTTTTAGAGCCAAGTACATGCAATTACAGTAGTGTTTAGTGTAAAGTGTATAGCACCCAATTGGAAAATACAAAATAGTGACCACGTTTGGCCAATGGGACTAACTCATTAAAAAATCAGTTAAATTGTGAATTAGTTGAAACCAAGTAACAACATGCTAGTTTAAAATACACTCAAGACTGTATTTACATAGAGGTCATGTCATTCAGGGCATGGTCCAGCTCTTCACTAATAGCCTTGTACTTGAGTTTCTGTGCATAAAGTTCGTCTGTTGGTGTATCAACAGACAGACAGAGGAGAAAACAAAGTGAGAACAGAAAGAAAGACTTGGAAAACAGAATATATAGAAGAATGAAAAATACTGATATTAAAGGAAGGAGTTTTGATTAATACATTGGACTGTGTAATTTATTTAACATTATTGACTGAAATAATTGGGTTTTACTTTTTGTTTAGTTTTGTCTGGCCATTTTAGTTAAGTTTATCCTATCATCTCACACAACATAATTTCAGTGAATGGTCCATTGCCATGGAGATTACTACCGGTAATTGAAAAGAAAAAAACACAACTTTACCTTCTAGATCATCAATTGTCTTCTCCAATTTTGCGACAGACCTTTCTGCAAACTCGGCACGGGTTTCCGCCTAGGGTTAAAAATGCAAAATTGAAACATCAGTTTTTAAAGTAGTTAGCATGGTTTTTTTTATAGGGACAATACAGTCACAAACACACACACACATAAAACACCAAAAGACATTATGATGAAGTGTTTTTTAAGCCAATGAACTTGCCTCTTTCAGCTTGTCGGTTAGGATTTTGATCTCTTCCTCATATTTGTCCTCTTTTTGAGAATACTGTTGGAGACAAAAATGCACAGTTAGTTTGGCAGTTGTGCACAGATAATACATATTGATTTACTTATGCAGCTAAGTTCAACATGAACAATGTTGTAATTAACATAAACCTTTCAGACTGCCTGCCTAAAAAAATACCATCTATTGCATGCAATATAGAAATGGTAGCGACAAACGTAAATTCACTGGTTGCATTTTCAAGGTCTACCAAAAAGGCAATTCACCAGAAGAATTTCTGAAAAAGGTCTTCAATTTAATGACTACAAACTACCAACTACAGAAGCTTGTTTGACTCCCAATATGTAGAGTTGTGACCTGAAGAAATTGATCCTATTGGCCATATTTGCCCTTTTAATGTATAACAAACATTCGGTATTGATTCATTGATTGAAATAATGAAATTTCTGAATCCATGGCATTGCTTCCAGGAGAATCATGATATTGCACCACGAGTACACTACTTTTATTGTATCGCTATTACATGCACTATTTGCACATTGTACATTGTTTACATTGTACATTGTTTACACTTTTTTTTTTTTACATGTTTATACCACTGTTAACAAACGTTTAATACCGTTTTTATACCTTGATGATCACTACTTCAATCTGCACTGTTTATGTCACTTTAGTACTACCATACTTCAGTATTACCGCCACTTTAATAACCACTGCCACTTTTCATGTCTTGCACATTTGCACTTCTGGTTAGAACGCCAACTGCATTTTGCACAATGACAATAAAGTTGAATCTAATCTAATCTAATCTAATGTAATTGGCTGTGTACTTCTTCAGCACTACTTTTAATAAGATAAAAAATACATACTAACCTAGATACACAGTATAGATATATAGCTACTCTGCACCCTTGTGGAAACTTGTAGTTGTTCCAATATTGATTTTATCACACATCCTTATCACATGTCTTTTCTTAGAAATGTATATTTGAAAACAATATAGAATTAAATAGATACTTAAATGGACTAAATTAAAAATAAATCAAGTACTGCAGAGAGATCTACTCTCTGGCTCACACAAAATCCCCTACACACATAATAGCAGCCTTCGCCTGCCTCCCTACCTTCTCAGCCTGGGCCTCCAGAGACTTAAGGTTATTTGTGACATTTTTCAGTTCTTCCTCCAGTTCAGCACATTTACTGGAGTATAGGATGGGGGGTTGTGTGTGTCATTGAGGGACAGAGGAAGAGACAGCAGCCAGCCAGGCGAAGCCACAGGATGGTGAAACAGAAGGAAAGAGAGTCAGGGGAGACATGAGTGGGATGTTAAAAGAGATAAGAAAACCGAAGGAAACACTGTCATCAGTGGAAACATCGAAGTTTGAATGAGAAAATAAATGTTTGCACACAAAAGAGAAAATGTGCAGGAAAGTTTGACAACCCGTCGTTCAGCTTCTAGTATCATGGTCTATAAAGCAGTACGAGCCTGGAGCAAGCCACAGCTTGAGCGACAATGGATGCGAGACTGACATCAATTTCTACAACAACCAATGAGTGAGGGCACAGCAAAGAGTGTGCAACATCCATGGATATGTAAAAAGAAAGATTCCCCTTGCTGCCATTACATTGCAATGGCAGAGAGACAGTTAAGGCTGGGTTATGCTTCATTTATGCTTCCGCGTTGACGCAACGCTGGGGGGTTGTGGACTCTTTACGGACCCTTTACAGACCCTTTACGTCCCTCTTGCATCCAACGCAAGGGCCTGACGTGCACCTCCCAAAAATCCTAGACGCGCATCGAGGCGACGCAACCCCAACGCAGCGGCTTTGGCTGTGATTGGTTCGCGAACTACATTGGCTGGAGATCGCTTTTCCGGTTTCCACTCGTAAACACCGCTACGGTGTGATAAATGCATTGACTGATTGGCAACAACACATATACACATATATATATATATAACTTTTGCCTTCATTTCTGTAAACTTTTTTTTACTCGCTAGTAATCCGTATGTAATGACCAGAATGGTCATTCTGGTCCCCCTACCGGTGTAGCATCGAATTGCATTTCAACATGTAAACCCCACGCAGAACCAACACGGTCTCATGACTGCATCCGAGCAACTGCGTGGCCATTGCGTGATCACTATGTAATACCTACGCGGAAGCATAACCCAGCCTTTAGACAGACAAACAAAATACTTTTCCATAGTTTTCTATAAAACCAATACAGCCAGAAAGGGAAAGCTGGATCAAATTATTATCACATAAAAAGTAGAAAAGGCATCTGAACATTGAGGGAATAGAATATCAATGCATATATATAATATAATATACATGATCATATATGATCATATTCCATTAATAAAACAATAATTCTTAATTCTTATATAGAAATCCTACAACATACAGTATAACAACAGTGCAAATAAAAATGCAGAGAAATCAGATCTATAAATGCATCTCATAGAAGAAATAAAATCTTGGAAATGTCTTGTGGCAGGGGATATCATTGAACATGCCATGAATAAGTCCAGACTCCTTTTGTTAATCTGCCAGCACATTGTTGCAACTGAAGATACACTTAATTTTGGGATGTATCTTGCATCCTTTGCAACGTGACCTTAGGTACATTTGTACTAGTGCAGTGCCTCTAGGAAGTATGTATTCCTATAGAAAAGTGGGAGCTTAAGTAGATTTTTCAGGTATATAGGCCTATCTGAAATTACACGTAGGCCCCTGTGGCTTAATGGCTTGCCATGATGGAATTCTGTCGTTCATCGACGAAACGTCGCCTAAACACATGTTGAATCGGTGCAAAAGCTACCTCCGGCGCCACTGACACACCACCTTGATGCCGGTCATAGCTTTTGCGCCGATTCGACATCGATGAGTAATCAGCAGAAAAGCTGCTGCCGACGTCGGGTTGGTGTGTAGCCACCTTTATCAAACAGATGCTTTGCTCATCTGCTTTCAAGTTTGCCAACACCTGACTAAACTGGATATAAGATGTAGCCTACCCATTTTGAATGGATGACTGTCTAAACTTTTGGTAGCCTACATCCTGCTGCTATTGGAATTTTATGCTAAAGATTGTTTAGATTTAAGTATTTGAACCATGCTAACGGGACTGGAGAAAGACGTCTTGTCAGAGCGTAGCCTAGCCGTGGTGCGCAACTCAGCTCAAGAATACACAGCGAAGAGGTGGGTCTGTCTCTGCAACAACCTGATTATATGAAAAATAGTAACGCACAGTGACTTGGATGAGTAACTTCCGTAGCAAGTGTGCATGGCTGTAGCGTGAAAATTCTGCGAAAATTTTACTTACTAAAAAAAAAAAAAGCCACAGACACACTGACAGACGTTTCTTGCTTTATAGATAGATGCGATGCTTAAGCCTGCTCTGACATTGGACAGTCAAAACAAGACAGAAATTATTCTACCTGGTCCTCAGAGGCATGAAGGGTCTTCAGTGATTGGTCAAAGCCCCTTAGCTCATCCTCCAGTGCCCTAGCATTGCTGTTAGCAGGAAGGGGGCAGCCACAGACCACCAGGACGTGCAGGAATGAGATGGCACAGAGGGGTAGTTGTTGGGAGTTGTAAGGCAGGGGTGGTTGGGAAGCGACAGCCATACATAAAAATATCAAAGAACACCCATGCACACACAAACAGGGAATCTTTTTGTTAGAATGCAACTATTAATGTGAAAATGAAAATGTCCCAAATTTCCCATTGGTAAGAATAAAGTACCCGTATACTGTTTCTAGAAATATATAATAGCAACTACTGATAAGCTTTCATATGATACAGAATCATTGTTTTAAGGAAGGAAATACTTTTTTAAATCTGATTTTCATGATATTAAGAAGTAACCCAGTAACATTACAGAAATATGTATAGGATCATTAACAGTCATGGTGATCGATAACACACACACACACTCTGCTAAGTTAAGTGTGCTGAGCTGAATTTTGCCTACTACCAGCCAAGCCTGCTCTGTGTTGTGTGTAACACAATGGGTTGAGATATCTAATGTACCCCATTGGGAGTTGTATCCCTGTTGTCACCCTAAAATAGTGGAACCATACCAGCAACGCAAGACACAAGGTGCGTTGTCCTAAGCTGAATTTTCATGAATGCGCATAGAATGAGTTGGATGGAATCTGAACTATAGAGAATATTTGCAATAAACTAATAAACTAGTCTGTTAAGACTGACACTATGACTTACTAAATGGTGTTCCTGATTAGCCTACACAAATTGATTTCTGAACGGTTACAGGAAATGGTGACCTGAAGTGTAGCCTTTTACTTAATTTCTAAGAATAATATTCTACAACAGCAGCCTAATAAGAAATAAAGGCCTGCCTCGAATACAACCCCGGCTACAATTTGAGGATTTACGGTAAATAACAAAATAATCTAAGACAACTAAAACTTTACCTAAGTCTTACCGTAACCTACAACCAGTGGAAAGCTGAATAAATGGTCAATGGTAAAATGTCCATTTTGCACATAATTGATGAAAAGGACAGGGATGAGAGAATTATCCAAAAGTGTTAAGCAAGCATGATAACTCACACAACAATGTACCACTGTCATTCAAAACTAATCCAGTGTGTCCACGGTGAATACTTACGCCTCAGCAAGCTCTGCCCTCTCTTCTGTTCGCTCCAGCTCCCCCTCAACTATAACAAGCTTACGAGCCACCTGCATGAAGATCATGTTAGGTTTTCATTAGAATTTATATTCCTACCACGTAACCATTAGAGCCTATTATCACACTACAACCAGGGCTTTGGTCATTTACATCAGCCTTTCTCAAACTTTCTCTGGGGCCCATGAGACCTATATAAACAAGCCTGACTATTTCCAAAACTTGACTTCCCATATAAATCCAATTGATGCAGTGGACAAAAAAATCATGCATGTGCAGACCAAACAAATTACTTGAACATGACCCCGAGCTCGAGCAAATGGCAAGAAGAATCACAATGTCATGGATGTCAATCTGAATGTTGTTTTTTATATTTCATGCAGGCTGAGACATTTCGGTAATTATTTTTAATTTGTAGTGAATGTTGACAAAATTGTATAAATTAGTACCTGAATACTTCAAAACATTTAAGCATGTACTTTTTTTCCCCTCCTGAAAACAAATATTTGAATCCTTTGGTTATGTTCACTCAAGTTATCTGAGCCATCTGCAGGTTTTGCCAACAGCAATGACATTCTCAAAATGTCAAGCTTTCAGTTTATGTGGAAGCTCACCTCTTCATATTTACGATCTGCCTCTTCAGCGATGTGCTTTGCTTCCTTTAGCTGAATCTCCTGGAGCTCCATCTTCTCCTCATCTTTAAGGGCCCTATTTTCAATCACTTTCATTGCCCTAAAACAGACAGATTTTAGGATTTTATAATCTGGGCTTTGCAAGGTTAACAGGATTGTGAAGTTGGAATTCACCAAAACCCAGATTTGTTTAGTTGCAAATATTGAAATAATTTTTGTTCCGTTGTTCAAATTAAACTCAAGCCTAACCTGCTACATGGCAAGCTGTTGTACTTCTCCACTCCGTGACCTAAATTGAACCCACGCCGTTTTGATTGCAACAGGTCGTGTGGCTGCTCTCATTTTTTATATTTACAGTTTATATGTAATCAATGGAAATGTGCTCCCAAAGACTAAACATTAGCGATTGGGGATTGGAATCTTAAAATGTTGATAAATATATATATATATATATTGGGATTCATTTCTGTTTCTTTGAATTTTCAAAAGTATGGTCAATGGAAATACAGTGTACTGACCTCTCACTTTCATCTGCAGCCTTTTCTGCTTCCTCAAGTTTCTGAAGAGCTGTAGCAAGCCTCTCCTGGGCCCTGTCCAGCTCTTCTTCAACCAGCTGGATGCGCCTGTTCAGAGAAGCTACCTCTGCCTCAGCCTTTAATGAAGAAAAAAATAGAATGACAAACACACACACACACACACACACACACACACACACACACACACACACACACACACACAGAAAATCAAGGGAGGTCCAAACAGATTGTCTTTTGTAAAATGAATTGTTGTGTACCTTTGGTCTAAATAAAGGACCCTATTAGGACTGTACACTAACATTCAAATAGACAAATTGTCGTTCAGAGAACCAAGTTCACTCAAATTATTTTATACAAAAAAACATTTACGTGCACTATAATAACCGAATAATACAGGATCTGGAAAGATACAGTAATGTCATCACATATTTATCAAAGGAAAGACAAACTAGGAGAACTAAGGCTGCTGCACAAGGATACATATTTCTTGTCATGTAATATATGTAAATGGAAAGTGACACTAACAAACGCTAATTAACAATGAAATAATGCAACACACTCACATCCCCTGACAACAACCCTCTCTAAAATGTAAATTTCTCAAAGGCTTATCTAGATCAGGGAACCTGTTGTAGCAGTACTGCAGATAATACACAGGATTTTATTACTTTATTGCATAGTAGAAAAACAACATAGATTTTGAAAATTACAAATATTGTTATACATATATATATATATATATATGTTTTCTCCATTGATGTTTTGTGTGCATTTGTATAAACTAAATAAACATTGAGAGTATCAAGTCAACATTTTAAGAGTATCAGTCTCTTTCTTTCCACTGATTCCTACGGCCAATGGCCTTATTTGAGTATTTTTTGTGTACAAAAGGAACGCTGTCTGTCACTCTTCAGTGAAAGATGCATGAAACAGTAATATCCTAGACATGGGTAAATTACTTACTCACTAGGGGGCATTGTATGCTCTGTCCCGTTATTAAAAAGCTGAGGTGAAATCAGCCTTTCTTCCAGCACACATTCAGCACTTCACCTCCCCTCTCTCTCACAAATAAGGGATATAGGCTGCATGTTTGAGATATGCTGAACACTGTGCAGCATTGTTTTTATTGTTTTTTTTACTTTATTGTTAATAAAACTAAGCATTGAAGATTAACTTCAATAACAATTATTTCAAAAGGCCTGGGCATGCACCACATTCCTAGTTTATATGGACCTGGACAACGATATAAGTAGGTCAACAGAAAACATTCAGTTTAAGAGTTGGGGGACAGTGGAAAGCTCTTCATTCCAGACATTGTTCACAGTGTCACAAATGACGGTTCAGAGCCTGACTAGATCATCTTCATGAGAATGTAGGATACATCAGATGACACAGCTCTAATCTTTGTCAGAAAGGTATGCCAGTTCTATTGTGCAGACTTGACAATGAATTCATACCTTCTCTTATCAAACCAAGTCTTGTCAAGTCTTCCACATGTGAGACTGGATATGGATTAGTGAAGTGCTGAAATACAGATTATTGGCAGAGGCCGAACTTCAGGAAACATTTAACATCCCAATATAGAGCTGGACAGTTGCCCCTCTTCCTCAAATTTACGAGTGTTGGGTTGACTTAAATACGGTGAAAACCACTATGGGAAAAACCTTTCTCCTAAAAAGCTTGGATGTATCACTGAGCTTAAAAGAAAGTTTTTTTCCACCTCCACTCCTGAGCTGAGAGCACTTTATGTATGCAATATGCATTTGATGTATGGTATTTTTCACAGAGCACAACACAAACAACTAACTAGACATTCTCCACAAAACTATGTGGAAACAATTGATCTGGAGAAAGTACTTTTTAACAATTTTGTCTCTATCGTTTTATATTTAATCATTTCATAGCACTTTTATCTTCATCATATATTATTTCTACACGTATTAAAACATCCATCCATCCATTTTCTGTACCGCTTATCTAGAGCAGTGGTTCTCAAATGGGGGTACGTGAAGGCACTCCAGGGGGTACGTGAGATTTTAAAATATACATATATTAAAAAA
>JAOPUI010000092.1:9309135-9327417 GCA_027123135.1 Urophycis floridana | reverse complement strand
ACACCTATGGTCAATTTAGAGACACCAATTAACCTAATCCCCAACCTGCATGTTTTTGGTCTGTGGGAGGAAGCCGGGGTGTATTAAAACATTTTCATTGATATTTGTAGGCCATTTAAGGGTACGTGTGTGTGTGTGTGTGTGTGTGTGTGTGTGTGTATATGTGTGGATCGTTTGTTTGCCGTTGCCGTAGTAACGGCCGAGAAACACGTAGGCTACGTACGTTTTACTTCGATGAGAAAAATTAAAACATTATTCCTCGAAAAACTTGTAACTTAACTAACAGAGGGGCCTCGCGCGATTGTATGTTTTAAATTAATGGGACTTTGCCTACAAAACCATAAACTGCTAGTTTCCACCTCCGGAAACCCAAATTTGTGCAGCCAACGGGGAAGGATTGGAGCTTTACGAGAATGGTTGTCACATTTTTCATCGCACTAACGATGTTTGCATTACAACACTGCGATGCAAGTACTGTATTGTTCTGTTTTGTGAAATTGCGCAGCTTTGCCCCAAATTGATAAGCCGTATAAACGCAGAGAAAACGTGGACCAACCGCTTGAAGACAGCAGTAGCCGATAAGAAACAAACATGAGGGGACGTCGGTAGCTTGAGCACCCTGCATGAGGCCTAACGTTACCTGTCCCGTGGAGGTTTTCTCTTCTTCCACTTGTCTCTGGAGAATCTCTGCTCGCTCTCCCGCATCATCAGCTTGCTGTTGTAAAACTTTTATTTTTCGCTTCACAGCGTCGACACTGTTTGTTCCTGACATCATCTTTGTGTTTTTCCGAAAAAAAGACCTTCTCCACTATGATGTCCACAGGAGGCAATGAACGAGCTGCCAGGGTCGATCCCCGTCGCGTTGCTAGGATGTAGCCATACCGTAACCAACCATAACAAGGATCAAGTGCTACTGTTGATTAGATAGATAGCGATTGCATTGGGTATATAGTAACACAGTTGCATATAATCCAGATTTTCTTGTGGATGTGTCGTTTTATTTGGTCATGCAAATGCAATGGCTCAAACTACCAATTTCTGAGGTTGACAGATACTGGTCTTATTACAAATGATTGACTCTCCGTATTTGCTTATTCAACCTACTTTCGGCAAACTCCGCCCTGTCCAGCGAGACAACACAATGCTGACCCAGAGTAAGTCAAAGAATAGTCTTGAATAAAGGCCGAGGCAAAAAAAAAAACCCAAACAAACCCATTAGTCTACAAAACGTTATGAAATGAACAAGACACGAATAAGAGTGTGAGACAGTACATTTAGTTAAGTTAAGTTAAATCAGTCCGGTTTCATGAAGGGTTATTCTAATATTTCAAGTAGACCTAATGCAATATTGGTTTTAGTTTCAGTCTATGATGTCAAACAAAAGTTAGTAGATATTTAGACTTAAGCTATGGCAAATGGGACCTCCCTAGATGTCTTGTCATGAAGAATAGCCTGCCTTAAAATGTAATTGGAAGAAAAGTTAATTTACATAAAAAAGTAATCTAATAAGGATATTTTTGGGAAATTATTTTTAATGACAGTAAAAGTAAGGACTTGAATGTTCTTGCTATGGCGACCCAATTTCCCATAGGGGATTAATAAGGTTTTATCCTATCCTATTCTATCCTTATGCTAAAATGCAAATTGTTGCTAAATGTTGCTAAAATAATACATTGCTAAATGTAGACATACTAAATGTAAATAAAGCCCATTAACACCTAGGAACTATTGGTGTAGACAATGACTACTTATTATAAGTTGCTACTGGTTTACATAGACATAGTAGGCCTACCTAGTTTAGTCTACAATAATTTTAACTCCAGACATTGTCGAGGTACGATTTTTAACCAATATGTATTCAAGTTTATTTGTGTCATCTTGTTTGTATCATTTGTAAACACTTAACTCTATTGCATTTTCGACAAATTGATTAAAGTTTATAGAGAGAATGAATGGAACTTATCATGGTCATTATTACAATGACAGCAGTTCGAGGCTTTCTCGAACTGCTGGAACTCCTACACTGCATGTCTGCCTGTCTGCCACTTGGGGGCATCCTAGTCCTATTCATAGTCAGCCGTGTACAATGCCGTAAAAGGGAAATTTTCCAAGAAGGAGATTTAGACAGCTCTAAATCACCTTAAGTACAGGCTACATAATGGATGATGGATGACTCTCCTTCATTGTAGCATTTAGACTCGGGTAATTCAAAACCACAAACAAAAGCCAGATCTGGATTTCTAATTCCAAAATGTGTTACATGTATAGGTAATGTGTGTCTTTAAGTAGGCCTAGGTGTGAGTGGTTGGATCCAGGGAGGAGGAACACTTTGCCATGAAAAGAGTAATAAATAATACATAATAGTCCTATACAATAGGCCTATCCTTCCCTTCATAATTCAGTAGTTCTGAAAATTTAATTTCAGTTTAACAAACTGATTTTATGAGTCGGGTAACAATGACATGGATAACAATATGGTGTTTCTGCTGAGAGATAAAAATCCTCCAGCCTCAATCCTCAAAGTATGACACTGCTAATTAAAATAGAAAAGTCAGCCTAGGCTGAGACAAATCCTGCAGCAGAACATAAGCAATTTGGAATGGACTTTGTCCCCATAAATGGACTGGGTCCATGGTTAACATGACTGTCAAGGCCGGAATGGCTGACATCACTACTAGATTAAGCCTTGAATCCCCCAACAGCTGCAGTTGGGTACATGGAGAAAATAAGAGTTATGAAAAAGGGAGGAGGGGGGGGGGGGGTAGCACAGAGTTGAGCATTGTTTTTCCATTCACAATAGTGGTGTCAGTCAGGGAAATAAAGTAGAGGAGACAGGGTCGAGTTCATCCTCAATGTTCAGTGTTATTTCAATAATAATACCAAAAAGGTAAAATAAATAAATAAATAAATAAATAAAAAGCTTATCAATTAATAAATGTACTCCATGGCCCAACAACCATTGTGTTCAACACATGGCTGCTTCAGAGTGCTACTTACATCAGCTGCCTTCTTGTCAGCAACTTCCAGCTTCTCCTGGGCATCCTTTAAGGCCTCAGAGTACTTATCCAGCTCATCCTCAGTACCCTTCAACTTTTTCTGCATCTGAAGAAGCTCATCTTCATGCTTTAAAAGAGAGAGACAGAGAGAGTGTGAGAGCAATACAATTCATGATAATTAATTATTCATTATATATATACATATACATTTTGGGGGGCGGGGTTCTTTTATTATAGATTTCAATCTTTCGTCTGGTTAATCTCAAACTATAGTCAAACTTCCATTGGTTAATTGGCAGAACCCTTGGATGCTATAAATATATCCAATAGACACTTAGTCCCTTCACACTTATTGATATGAATACCTTTTGGATCTATCATCTCTCTCCATTTATATCTCTTCAACTCCCAGATTGCTTCTCCATCATTCTATCCTCAGCCATTAGCCAGTTCCGGCTCCGGTGTCATAAATACCAGATAGAGTTTCTAGCAGCTAGCACTGGCTGTTGCATTGACAGAATGTTTTCTTGTTGCACTCCCCACCAGCCCCCGGTTCAGCTGGGAATAGTTGCTACAGATTGATGACAGCATCAACCTATTCTTGAACATGCTCCATCCATTGGACTCTTACAATCAAAGCTCCCTTTATATAAAAAAAATACTATTGTTATTTTTTAATTGTTGAATTATTGATTATTGTTGAATGCATATTGTTAAACCACTCTGAGCCTCATTGTAAACCAATTTATTTTTCAACCTTCAATCTTTTCTCCACAAAATTATTCTGTTACATGTTAATGACGTGTTTTTATGGGGGGGGGGGTGGTTAAACTAAAAATAATCTGAATATAACAGAATGTGTTAACACAATAACACATTCTACTAACATAATGTACTGCAATGACACTGTTTTGAGCATCTTAAAAACTTTCTGGATGAAACCAGAACCACATTGCCATACCTGTTTGCTTCTGTCCTCTGCTGCTTTCTTGTCGGTCTCAGCTTGCTCAGCCTGGTCAAGTGCATTCTCCTTGTCCAATTTCAGCATAAGCATTTTCTTCTTGATGGCCTCCATGTTGATTGGGATATAGGACCTTTTGGGGTTGGCTTAGTTGAAGAAATGCTCAAACACTGGGTATGTGAGTTAAGCAGATAAAGGAGATTGGGTTTGGTGGAGCCCGATATCTTGGAGCACCAGAAGAATAAAGTGGGGGAATGGAGAAGATGGAGAAGAGCATTTATATCACCCCATCATACATACTATACTCCGCCCAGGGCCCTGTTGACCACAATAAACTCTCCTCCCAAATCAAAGGCAGCCTCTTAATCCTGTAACTCTAACCTAACCCACCCTCCGCCTCAACACACATACCCGGTTGCTGGCTGTCCACTAACACAATCTAACCTGACTCGAATTAAGGAGACAGACACATAACACATCACTCATCAATATAGCTTCACACGTTTTTCCCCTTTTTATATTTAACAAAGAAAAGACACTTTATTGTGCATCTCTTGAGTGTACCTATTAATGAACATAGGGTTTGGGTAAAAATAGTTCAGCAGATGACAGAAGAGAACAGACATGCAGACAGTGACAAAAGGTACTATAAAACAATGCCCTGTCAATCTATTTCTGTCCAACACAGGGAATAAAGGACTCAAATTACACCAGGCCAAAATTATATGGTTGCCCTACAGTTGCGAGGTAAAGTACAATAGAGTACAATACATAACATTTACTCAAGCATTTTGGAAACAAGTAGCCTACTGCAGAGTGGTACACAACACTAAGAGATAAAGAACACAGACCACAGGATTGGCTTTACTGTGACATTTGTATTGTATCAAATATTAGATGAGAGAGTTTACCCCACATCATCCGAGACAAAGCTCTTTGTGCTTTAATATATATGTGTATATATCTATATATCTATATATATAGTTAGGGCTCAAGGGTCCCACATTTCAAACAGGAGGAGGAAAGTTAAGAACACCCCAGAGCTGTGTGTTCACTCGAGTATTTCAAGTTGAAAAGGTCTTGGACATTGAGTTGGGTTTTAAGTGGACATGATGACTGGGAGGTCAAACTTAATCAAATAGCTGAATAATAATTACATTTCAGATTGCTACAGTAGCACAGTGCAACACGATTACTGGATAAAGTTGTTGGAGCACAATAGAAAGGTCATCAGTTACTATATATGTACTGGATTGGATATGTTGCCAGGATCTCTGATAGGGCCAAATGTTAATGTTTCTAATGTCAGTGAAAACAAGAGCAAGTGAATAAGTGATATTCAGTTGTTTTCCGAATGAATCATCGTAGAATGTCAGTACTTGTAGGATTATTTATACATGAACATGTATTCATTTGATATGAATATGCAAACATGAAACAAGGCAGGGTTTGCCTACCATTTGACGCAATTCACACTCAATTAACAATAAAGCCACTTCTAATCAAGAATATGTGAAAATTATGAATGAGATGAAGTGGAAAAATTAGACAATCCTTTGGTCTGTGCCCTCTAAATGAAGTCGTTTGCTGTCTTGCTCACCTCGATTTCTGTTTGATCGCATTGATTTGCTTAAGATGAACAGAGAATCCGAGTGATTTCTCTTACTGACGGCCTCTATCCCGGATTCAACATTCTCAACCAGCTGAAAAACCCCAGATAAGGGCAGACTGGTACCAATGCTGTGGGACACACCATAGAAAGTAGGGCCACAGACATTGTCCGACAGCCAACCGTCAGCCCATTGTGTCAGGGCCTTAACAGTGGCATATCCTATTACACTGAGTTGAGGAGCTGCTAGTTCTTTATTGTGAGTTATTGGTTCATGTGTGTATATATAATAGGTCTGTCAATCTAATAGCTATTACTGAATAATTTCATAAAACTCTGTATGTGTATGTTTCAATTGTATTTAAAGTTAAAACAAATCCTTATGATTCATGTGGCAAGTAAGTGATTTTAGCATGCACTTTGAATGGACTGCCTGGTCCCTGACTCTGAATCAACAAGGGAAAGACAACTGGGCATGCACACGTAACAATATAACTAGAGAGGAATGCTTGGCACTGTAACCCTACCCTGTTCACCATTCTACCAAGCCTCCATCACCTGGCCCGCCAGAAGTTGCCCTGCTTATTACTGAGCTAACCTAGTGATGGACAGAGGCTTTAGTATCACCTAAGGCCCTCCCTAGTGGGCTGGGGAGCTGACGATGGCAGTTATGTTTCCCCACTAAGCCCCTGGGATATTAATAGCCATCACTTGGCTGACATTGTCCTGAGGATTAGAATAAGGGAGAGCATGTAAGTCGAAGTGTTAGTGCATTTGTGTTCTTGTGTGTATATGAATTCCATTTTTGAGTTCTCTACCAAAATAGTAACGTGACCTCTGATATATATATATATATATACCTGCATGTTAATCTGAAGTGTAAGGGGGACTTCTGATAATATTATTATTTTTATTATTATTATTATTAATAATAATAATCTATATTTATATAGCACCTTTTTAGAGAAGGGAAAGTGCTTAAAGCTGCTGTAAGATAAGGGATACATGTTACATTTGAAAGATAATCTACATTGATGTTGAAGTCGGTGAAATTGTCGACTTATATTATCGATAAAAAAGTACTTTTCTATCTGATAAAGCCATCTGAAAAATATTCAGATGGCTTCGAGATTGGTAAAAAAAATATATACAGTATATACATAATGCAGGGTGATAATGTAATAATGTAATGTAAATGTGCCAACTGGTAGCCAAAATACAGCCAGGTAGTTGAAGCAAAGCACTGCCCAGCCAGCACCATCGAGAGCTTTTTTTAACAAAGCTATTGCTACTAGTTCAATGAGGTAACCCTCATAGCAATCATTTCAAAAGATTCAAAGATCATAGTCCAACATTCAGGCTGTGATGGCCTTGTGAAGGTTTTTGCAATTCCTAAGAAACTACCAAAGTTTGTCTCATCAGCATTCATCACACACAGGCACAAAGATAGATACTTGGAACTTTACCAAATTCAACTCTTTATTTAGCATCAGTGAATCACATTTGTTTACTTAGTCAACGTAAGTATTATTGCAAAAATACAAAAAACCTTAATGAAACACGTTTCATGGTAAAGTTAGCAGCGGATCTACTGTGAGCACGAAAGCGTTGTAGCGCCGCACCGCTTTTTGACCTGCTGGCGCACGTCTGGCCACATCTGGTGCATCAGTGGCGCGTAGGGAGCAACAGGAGCAAAATGTGTTTGCTGCAACCATTCTATGTTTTTGCTCTTATTCATTATTATTCACGTTTTTGTGATCATGCTCATGTTATACCACAAGTAAATTATATATATTTTTTTTATTAACAATTTAAACAATATTTATGAAAACATTTGACAATAGGGCAGATTTCCTCCTGCAATATGCAACTGCTAGGGATGTGCTGCATTTTTAATAATCGTATGACTGGCAGTGATCGACGGTCACAGCAAATGGCTGGAATACATAATTTAAAGCTTTGTATAATTGTTTGGTTTTCTGAACAGATATTCAAATGTTTGGAGAAAATAAATTATCTAATCTATTGATAGTGCATGTATTTCCCTGCATGAATTGTAGCTGGTGGACACCACTGCAGTGTTGATCAAATTATAATTTTTCTTTTTCATTTGTAGTGTGATTTTAGTAATGCAAAAAGCATGTAAAGTTTTGATGAAATTGCACGGCAGGACAAGCACTATTCAGGCTGGCAGTAGCTCAGTGAACAGAGCGGGTGGACAGAGCAGGTCATCCATCATCCTCCAACTGTCCGCATGTCCATGTGTCCCTGAGCAAGACACTGAACCCAAACTCGCTCCCCGGGCACTGAACATCGCAGCCCACTGCTCCTATGTCCCATAGGATGGGTCAAATGCAGAGAGCAAATTTCGTTCCCATATCTGAAATATCAAGAATGACCAATAAAGACCGTCAGGTCCATTCTCACCCGAAGAGAAATCACACAAGCGTGATTTGTTGGTGAATTGCCACTTTTAGAAAAAACATTGATATATTTTGGCCTTGTTTAAACATTGAAATAGCTGCTAAATAAGTTAATTATTAAAAACATCCCCCCCCTGCCCCACCCACACTCTAAATTAAACTCCAAATCACACACTGCATTTTTATTCGATTATTCTTCTGTTAAGAGTTCCATGTTCCCCAGCTTGGTGTAACGCTACGCAACGCTTTTGTGCTCAGTCCAGCAGGTACTGTACGTGTAACAGCATATCTAACAGCAATCATTGAATGTAAAGGAATATATAGATATACATACTGTAAATATAATGCATAACTTTTGAATGTGCAAGTTTCTACATCTTGCCAAACACAAACTGTCAAATATATTACAGGAATGCAATTGTTAAAACGTGATTATGTAATTAATCAATCAAAATAGTTGTACTTGATAGAGAAGACAATAAATAAAGTTCTAATCTTAATCAACAACGTGGCCACATTGCAACAATTTGCAACAGTAGCAAAGGACACTACATAGGTCTTTAAAAGCAACAATTGAATTCTCAAACATCTGAATGAAAATCTACAGAAACCTTTGAATCAATTAATTGTATGTGTGTTTGCATTTAACGGATCATTTGAATTGGAAAGTATGTTTCATATTGGAAATTGCATGTCTAGTTGTGTAAATGTAGTCCCTATTATCAACATTACCCATATTATCATGTAATAATCTTACATTACTAATAATGAGCAAATTTGCATGTCAGTGAAATTAGCCTAACCTATTGATTAAAAAAAATTTGACATGTAGATTGAAATCTACATGTTGTGCATGTGGCATACAATTAGTTTCCCATCAATTCAAGTAAAACATAACAGTATTCTTTCATCAATATATTATAATCCATTCAAAAATGTGCATTAAAGCTGTTCTAGGTAAGATTTGAGAGTTGCAAAGAGAGAGAGAGAGAGCAAAAAAGAGAGCAAGATTTTTTAAATAAGGGACCCAAAAATGGTTCTTCCTTAAGTTTCCTTGTTTTCAGGCACCTGTGATTCTAGGGCAAGATTTCCCAAACCAATCAGGGAAGATATGCCCTGATTGGTCAGAAAATAGCCGGGGAATGGACTAAATCTAACTTGGCTCAAACAGAGGCAGGTTCAGTGCACTTGAAACAGATAGATCTTACCTTAAGCAACTTATGGCACCTTATATATCTAAAATAACATGCAATTTCATGCAAAAAGTTTAAATAACAATGAGTATAAAAATATATTGTCATTTTGTGTTGTTGTTATGAGCCCTGATCGTTACATAAGCATACTCTGCACACTGACAAGCATTAGGTATATTGTTTGCAGTTTAAAAAAATATGTTTACCACACCAGCATTATTTTGTGTGTTTAGAAGTCAGTTAATACGATGGACAGAGTTGAATGTTTTACAGGCGCCAATACTTCAGATGTACAATTTGATGACTTTTACACTTTGGCTGTTTGTTTACATACTGGGTAAACTCAGAGTCCCAACCTCACATTTTGAGAAGGTGCAGTTAAATGTAAAATATCATGTCCTATATAAAATAGTTTACAGAATAATTCACTCTAAATATGCATTTTTATCAATTATGGGTTAAACCATGACATCACATTACATTTCTAGAAGTCAACATGGAAACACTTTTCACTTTTCAATTTGTGCAATGCAAAAGATCTAGAACATCAAAGACTCCAGGCTAAGTTTGAGCTATATTTTTCATAATGATTGCTAAATTAACTGTTCCAGAGTAAGCAAGCCTACAATTAATGGATTTTATAACATTACATTGCTGGGCAAATAATTCCTCTGAGACAGAACACAACTGTTATTTTATGTTATGTTAATGTTAAAACACTACAGTTTTAACATTTTTGCAAAATCATACAGATGTTTGTTTTATCTTTACAACTAAGTTTCAGATATAAATATCCCATATTTTCCCCTTTTATCCATCCTTTCATTGTTTAAATGCACCCCCACAGCATAAAAACCTGCAATGCCTCCCACCCACACATACTTAATCATTAGACCAGATATGCCTGGAAAAAATCAACCAAAAAAGCACACAAAACTATACAACCTAAAAAAAGTAAATAAAACATTTGCAGATAATGATACTTCATATTTCAGTAAAAAGAGGAGATCCCCTCAACTGGATATGTCTCTTTCTTACCTATTCTAGTTAATTGTGCAGATGGCAGGAAGAAGAATATGTGTTTTCAGCAGTCTTGAAGTGCTGATTAACAGGCGGACATGCTGGACTGGCGGGATTCTACTCCAATTTCAGTCTCTTCTGGAATATCCTGAAGATCTGAAGAACATAGAACTTTTGTATAATTTACAGTATTTCCTCAGTGTAATGTTATTCATTGTTAATTTAATGTTAATTCAAAGCACATTACTGGTGACTGTAGCTAATAGCTTGGATGTAAAGTAGCCAAAAACCTATTGTAATTATTACCATAACAGCTGATTATATAAAAATACCCTGAAGGTTCATTGTTTCTGGAAAGATACAGAAAAGAAAGAGAGAAAGAAAGAAACAAGAAAGACAGTTGATATGTGCATTTTCTGGAAAGAATACCCAATCATGAAAATACTTACCTCCACTATGGGAAAATATCCAATGTGTACAATTTGACTCCAGGGGATATGCATACACAGTGCAAGTTTTAAGAACTAGTGCTTTGCTTCATCCAAAATCAATCCCTTACGTAAGGCATTGATTGTATGTTTGTGTGTAAATGTATACAGGTGTGTATGTGTGCCTTTATAGAGTGTTAACTATGTCAAAAACTATATTTCAATAAAACATCATACTGTGATTTGATTGATAGTTCTTGTGCATTCAGATCTATAGAAATGGCCAGTAGTCAAACTTATATATGACAACCACGAGACTCAATCTAAACACATTTTAATAAAAACAAGTGTTGCAGGCAAAACCTAGTAGGTTAATCAATACCATAATAAAAGTGCAACAATATTATTATAAAATAACATGATTAAACATGTGTACATTGGAATAGAAGCACTGTGGGTGCACACTGACCCCTGGGGCTTTCTGAGCGGCCTGATGACCTTCTCTCATCATCTTCAGAAACGATGTCCTCATCTCCATCGCTACACTCCTGTAGCTCATCTGATTGGCCGTGTGGGTCTTGGCAGGTTTCTGGGTCATCCGTTCTAGAGTCTGCATGTCTACTTTGCTTTGGGTGAATCTAATTCAGTCAACATGCAAGAAAAAAGTGACATTAAATGTATTTCTTAAAGTCCAACATTTTCAAAAACTATTTTCATAGCTGTCAATATTCCATGCCATATAATAATATCCACCATCTATTACTGTGGTGTTTGAATGCTTACTAGTAGGATACATATTTTCCAGAAAATTTGAGAATTTCGTTACTGAGACAAATGAAATTTGTCTCGTCTGGGAAATCCTGGGAAAATCTTAATTATGCAGTCAAAAACTATGTGCAAAACAGCTGGTTCAGCTGGGTTCTTTGTTTTTTTTTCAGTAAGTCTTACTTTCTAAGGATCACATTTGAAACTTAAGTTGGATATATATTCTTAATGTGGTTACTTAAGTTTTAAACATAAAATAACCATAACTTATCACAGAGGGATGTATCCACTGTACAAAGGGGGTGCCAGTATGGAACCTCTGGTGGCCGCAGCCTATGGAGTTTCCCGACCCAAGCTCCCTAACTTTGACATGGGAAAGGAAAGCGATTTCATCCTCAGAGACAGCACTGAAAAGCTTACTGGGGATCCACAAACATCTATTTGAGCAATAAAAGGGCCACGTCTTGATGGATCATCTGCAGCATGCAGAATGGAATATTCAATGTGAGCTGTCCATAGGCCCCTGGGTTGGGCGCTACAAGGTTTAGCTCATCTAATTCCCTCCAACCAGGATGGTCGAGCAACAAAAGTCCACTTCACCAAGAATGCCAAGAGAAGAACTCTGAGCTGCCTGACATGACAGGGAGATAGCCAGATCAAGTAGCAGCAAACTCTGGCTATCCTAGTCAGGAGATGAGTCACTCTAGGAATGCAATGGGGCTGCATATTGTATACCCTGGGGTACAAGCACCGCTCTACGCTGAGTACTGAAACCCCCACTCTCCGCAGCATCTGCAGAAACCTAGCAGAGGACCGTTGGCTTTATCTTGCAATATCCTGCCAGCTAAAGTGTTAGTCCAGAACCTGTAGCAGACCAAGAGATACTGAGATTAACCAATTAATCTAGCTGACCTGGTGGATCAATGGAGCTGCCGGAAGAAAGGGTTAACAGACATCTCCAACATCCAGATTCCCAGGTGTTGATTTCTAGCTTGCGCCGACCACCCAGGATTGAGCCAAGAACCTCATGTGTAAGAGGAATGTATTCATTCCTAAACAGTTTATATGGTAACACCTTGTTCGGTTTTCATCCCCCTAGCTGCCCGAGGCCTCTGTCCCTCACTGTTAGTTGGCCAAACACTTAATATGATAACAAGGTTGTTTGAGGTAGACGTCTTGGATACTCCTCTTTAAGGAGGAGGACAATACCAACATGCCCGAAGGAAATGTCAGACGTGGTGGACTAGCGCAACTGTGGCCAAAATGGCAGACTTGCCCTGAGCTTGATGTGACCTCTAGAAACCCATCTTCTGGTCAACAGGACTGTCGGATAGGATAGTGCTGGGACAAGTGCCTAGCCACTCAATGCCTCTGCCTCGACATCCTGATGAGTTTGGATTCAGATGCCTTCCTCATGTCTCCCCATGGGGTTTCAAACCCCAGCCTGGCTGATAGAGGTGCAAATGTCAGTTATCATTCCAAGCTATGGGGCCAAACCTTCAGGATCAATTGTTGGACCAAAATTCCTAATTTCCTAATTTAGGAGACCAAGTCCATCAAGACAGGTATAAGAGTCATCTTTAAAAAAAAGTAACCAAATCTGTCCTGCGGACAGTCCTTTTTGAGGGGGAGGGAGTCCAGGTTGAGTGTGTGGATGATGTGACCAAGGGGAAAGAGGTAGCAGATGAAGTGGAGGGGTCCGAGGACTGAGCCTTGAGGGACCCCCTGTGTGACAGGGGAGAGAGGGTGGATGAGTGACCAGAGAGGGAGACAAACTGTTGCCTGTTGGTGAGGTAGGAGGTGAGCCAGTCGAGTGCAGTGCCCTCAACAACCTGTTGGCGCAGCCTTTGAAGGAGGATGGAGTGGTTCACAGTGTCAAAGCCTGCACTAAGATCGAGTAGTAACGGGATGTTGAGGGCACCGGAGTCTGCAGAGGTGAGGAGATCATTGATGACTTTGACAAGGGCTTTTGCTGTGAAGTGGGCGGAATCCAGACTGGAGGGGTTCGTAGAGGTTATTGGAAGGGGGTCAAGAGAGCAGGTGGTTGTCTTGGATGTGGTGATGATGTCCAGAATGTGGGAGGAGTCGACAGGGGAGAAGGCAGTGAGAGGAGGGAAGGGCAGGAGGTCAGGGAAGGGGGGTAGGTGTAGTGAGCGAGGAGAGGTGGGGGAGGAGGAGTTACTGACGGTGGTTACTGATGGTGGCAGTCAGGGAGCAACTACCACACTGCTGGCCTTTGGGCAATACCATTAAGACCATGAATCGATCAAACGGTCGAATCAGATCAGTGGAGATCTGAGCAAAGTATCAGAATTTCACAGTTGTGCGAGAAATTCCCCTCCCTGAAATGAAGGATCTGAGCCTTTGGAAGGGATTGGAATTACCAAAATTCCAGGATGGCCGGGGAAATGGCTCCAGAAGCACTCTCTGAAGCACACAGACGCACCCTCATTCTCACAGGTGTGCTTTAATTCAAACAGCTGCATCCACACAGGTGAATGCAATCCTAATCATGGATCAAAGTTGATAAATCACGCCAACGACACCAACCTCATTACTCACCTGATCCTCACTATGCCAGAATTCTCTGTGTGCCTTAAAGTACGAAATGTGGGTTTATGTCAAACCTGGTCATAATCTTTGCTTTGTAAAATCCACCTGGTCTGGCAATCACTGCCTTGCACCCTACCAAATGCTTTACTTTTTGTTGTTTATTTTTCCTTATCGCAGTTTAGATCACTTCCTTGTTTTCCTTACAGAGGCCGAATACGGCATGATTTATATCAATCTGTATTCTTATCTAATCATTATTAATTATTCTGAGTTATTATAATATTATCCTTATTAATTGATTAACATAATGATAAATATGATGTTGAGTGTGTAGTGTTTATGTATTCAATTAAATCTGAATTGAGAGATTATCTTACCATGACGTGGTTAACACCTAACCTCTATTCCTCTATCCATGCTAGGATGAATGGTGACCAACATCAGTTAACCTCACCCATAGTCAGCTATTTTACCGGTACCAGTAACCTCTCCTGATTAACATAGGCTAATTTGGCTAACAACGTTTTTACCACAAAAAAACATATTACTGTAGACCGAAGTCCTTGTTTCAGACAGTAAAGCACCCAAGTTTGCTCAATGTATTGACTCCCTTTCTTCAGCTTTATCGTCTAATATTAGAAATCTGGGTATCTATCAGGCTATACACTTCAATTAACATGTGAAATTGTTAATTTAATTTAATTGAATATGTTGATGTACATATTCAATTCATTAAAATGTTTATTTATATAGCGCCAATTCATAAGAGAAGTTATCTCAAGACATTTAACATATAGAGCAGGTCTCGACCAAAACTCATGATGTTTACAGAGACCCAACAGATTTCCACCATGAGCAAGCACTTATTCCTGCAATCTAACTCATTGCCAAACATACATGTTATGTCACAACCAGAGCAAAAGATAATTTACACTTTTTATATAATTCAAGATGCAATTAAACAATATGACTACTGGAATTCCCTTGTACCACAGCAAGTCATCTGTTGACCATCTACAAATGGCACAGGACACTGCCGCAAGGCTGTTGACCAGGTACAGAAATACAACTCACATCACACCCATCTTAGCTTCTTTTCATAGGCCTCCCATCAAGTACATTGGGCTCCCATTTTAAGAAACTTGTTTTTACATATAAAGCCTTGCATGGTCAGGCACCAGCCCTGTGATAGGCTGGCGACCTGTCCAGGGTGTACCCCGCCTCTCGCTCGTTGTAGCTGGGATTGGCCCCAGCCCCCCTGCGACCCTCTAGAGGATAAGCGGTTTAAAAAATTAAATGACTGGTCAGGCACCTGTATAGATCTCTGAACTGCTCTATCCTTATATCACCAGTATGTCACTGGGTGTACGCCATTCTTGACTTTGATGTTTTATTGTTTGTTTCTTTGTATTGTGTTACAGTCTTATTTCAAACTAAATTTGGTAAGATAGAGGTTACACCTATTGGAGAGTAGGTTTAAACTTTAGGTTGTATCTAAACTCTACAACATATCAAAATGGGTGTGTGCAAACCCAATGTATTCACACATTTCACGACTATTATTCAGAATTTTCACAAAGTTGGCATGGGTCATAAGCCAAGCCGTTCTTTTGTACCAATTACAGGACCACACATTTTCCCCTATACCTAATGCTAAATATTTTATATATTGCACATTATTGTGCAATGTTATATATACACATACTTAAGATATGTAATCATTATCTAAATTATTATTATTTAAAAAAATTATTTTTCAAAAAGAATAATCAAAAAGCCCTTGGTGGACAATATCTGATGCTCATATTTAGTGTATTGGGTGACATTCAAACCAGTAAATGTTGGGACATAAAGTATATTTTCTCAACAATCAAGGTAAAACATTTTGAACCTACCTGATATGGTTTGGCCGTACTTACTGATACTGAAAAAATCTTTAGTGAATTGTATGTGAATTGTTTGCTTGTTCAGTATTCACAAGTATTTACAACAGTAACATCCCCACCTGCTGGATGGCTCTGGATCCTGGGACTTCCTGACCAGCCACCATGTCGCGCACCTGTCTCTCTAGTTGGGCCCGGGCCTTCTCACTGTCTTTTAGCCTGCCTTCGGTTCCACGCAGCCTCACAAGCTCCTCCTGTAGCAGGCTGTGTTGCCTCTGAAGCAGGGCAAGCTCCCCAATGGCTGACCCTGCAGCACTCTCCCCTGTGCTGGCCTCACGTGACAAAGAGCGCCACAATCGCCCTGCAGTGGGTGTTGTGGGACCCTCCTGCCACAGACAAAGCTCCAAGATGGAGTCTTGTTTGATGACTGCCCCCTAGAGTAATTGGAAGGGCAAACAAACAATGTAACAATAAAATAAAATTTTACAAATAAGCTGTTGTTAATGTTCTCAAATTACTGTACATCTTTATGGGTAGTTCTACAGTTTAAAAAAGGGTAAATGAACCATGGCCACAGATGACAACACCATCTTGCTATCTCTCTCAATTTCTCTGTCCAAGACAACCCCTAATTGTAGAACATAACTCGAGAACTCATATTCATTTTCCCCAAGATCCAAAAGAACCAACCTGAAGAGCATGAAGATAGGCACTAAGATTCATGAGCCGATGACAGATCTCCTGGAAGATACAAACAGAGATGGCTATTAACCCACCACACTCAACCCTCCAGATAGCTCTTTAGATGATGCCTATTTTTACTAAAAAGTTGAAAACATTTATAAATTTACCTCACTACGTGGCCTGTCTCGATTTTGCTTATGATCCTTAAAAGTAAAAAATACAAATTATGAATATAGCTGCAACAAAAATTGAGGATTTCAAGCACAGTTGAGAATACAATGCCACAGGTAAAATGCTAAATAATGAAACCATTAAATATATTACTTTGACGTTTAAAGTGTACATTCAAAGAAATACAGTTAACATCAAAATGAAGACGGTGTATTGTCTTGTATTTTTTTTGCTATTTGTTGTTTGTTTGTTTGTTTAAGTACCTAAAACAAACAAAGGAATCCAAAAGATTTCAGGAAAGTAAGTTGAACAGCTATTTAATCAGCTGACCTTCACTGTGGAGGAATCATGTTCTCCATTGGCCAACATCTCTTGACCATCTAAGAATGGGAAAATACTTCAGTCACTTAGAGCCATTTTCATTGTTGACCATTTAAGTTTGGCATGGATTAGGCATACACATCTTATTTTTCATGTAACCAGACTTGCTTTGAAAACAACACATTCACGTACTGATGACAAGGGTTCCGATGTGATGGTGAGGACAGTCAGTCACATAGGAAAGTGGGATCTCTAGACTGACACCAAGCAGCTGCTCGCTCAGCCTGTCCACTAAGAGAAGATGACATGAAACGAGAGGTGACTGAGACCGAGAAAGTAAGCCAAGAAGATGTGTTGTCCTGAAGACTCCTTGAACTCTGTCACCATCCAAGCATTTGAAGTCCACATACCCTCTGAAATGGCATCCAGAAGGAGTTTCTCTGCACGTGGCGCCTGTGCTGTGTTGGCCCTGAACAGGTTCCGGGTGTTGATTGGCAGTGGGACCTCACATGCACCTGTCACCTCAGCCAGATCGGAGAAGAGGGTCACCCTCTCCTGGAGCAGCTCCAGAACCTCCCGGTCTTTCTGCTGGATGTCCGCTTAAAGGTTTCAAAGAAAACAAATAAGGAATTTGGTCATTCATTATGAAGAACAAAATTTTGATATATCCACACAATTGTGTAGATATGCAACTAACAGGACATCATCATACAGGTTTACACCAATCAATTTCACACAATTTAAACTTGTCACTAAGACCCTTAGACTCCCAAAACTGAAACATATCTATCTGTATTGGTTTTCACTTTTTGTTTCAATGATACATAACCATCTTAAATTATAATGACATACTCAAATACAAATATATATGTATAAAAAATATATATAGCTCATATTTCTCAATAAAGTTATCAAGTGAATTTATAAATAGTTGTTCAAGTATTTTTTGAAACACCGGCCTATGATTTGAAACAATGTGTTAGTCATCGTTAAATAGATTGGAATCACCTTGGCCATTTTATACTTATTGGGGAAAATACCTGTTTGAAAGGATGTATTACATATATAAGTAAATGCCTTGAGGAAACAGACAATAACTTATTTAAGTGACATATCAATTGTTAGCATCAGTGGATTTTTTTATTCTTAGACTTTCTAACCTCTTTGAACGCCAACAACATCTATTTAATATTTACAAATATTTAAAAAATCTACATAGGACGGTCTCTCTCCAAGCGGCCCTCTTCGGCCGGTCTCTCTCCGAGTGGTCCTCTC
>JAOPUI010000092.1:9297777-9309035 GCA_027123135.1 Urophycis floridana | reverse complement strand
GGAGAAAATTGAGAAATTTTGATGAAAATTAATGTGAAGTAAAAAGGTTCTTCAAACAAATGATAAATGTCATGTGTTATTGAATATACCATCCCATCGCAATGTGCTACATTAAAGCTAGATTAGTTTTTTGTATTGAAAAAAAAACATTTGTTAGTGGTGTTATATGACCAAAATATGTGCACAAGGACTTCATATCATTTGTCCATTGAAGTGGCAATCTCAAAAATCCAAACATCCAAAGAAAAAATCTCCATAGATTTTCCCTTAGATAAAAGTCAGCTAAGTCTCTATCTAATCGCAGATGGAGGCAGCACAACGGTGACTGAGCCCATGGCTGATCACCGCTGATGAAAGCCCTCGCCATTTAACACACAGCACACAAGATAAAAAACATGCCTGTGTCTGGAATGGTACGATTGTTTGGCCTCCAACGTTTTCCCCCGGGACTGCACTCCCAAACAACGTCACACCGGATACGTCCTGATACGCCCGAAGACCTGTGGATCAGGACCTCAGTGTATCAGGACGATGTGTCAGGATGTATCCAGAGGTCCTGATACACCCGAGGTCCTGTGTATCAGGACCTCCGGTGTGTCAGGACGTATCCCGACGTCCTGATACACCCGAGGTCCTGTGTATCAGGACCTCGGTGTATCAGGACGGTGTGTCAGGACGTATCCCATGGTCCTGATATAACCGAGGTCCTGTGTATCAGGACAGTGTGTCAGGACGTATCCTGAGGTCCTGATACAACCGAGGTCCTGTGCATCAGGACAGTGTGTCAGGACATATCCCGAGGTCCTGTGTATCGGTATCTCGGGTGTATCATGACGGTGTGCAAGGACGTATCCAGAGGTCCTGATACACAGGCTCCTTCCATTACAGTCAGATGACCAATCTTACTACCACAGCTTACTTCAAAAATCACGCTATAAATCACGAGAAGTGGTTAAAATCACAGAGGGTGGTTACCTTTTCAACTCCTGTGTGTGTGTGTGTGTGTGTGTGTGTGTGTGTGTCCGTCCGCGTGTGGTGGGCGAAGATTACAGCCTTGCATTTTAAAAATCTTAAATTATACACATTGTATTAGTTTTCAGTGTTGTACACAGCACCAGCGCTTCACAACCAAACAATGACCTTAGAAGACAGTTACTCCTGCCGCCGGTCCGTCTCAAAAGCCTGCCGAGGGCTCAAAGTGACTTGAGATGTGTTTGGTGGGCCCGGCTCATAAATCACTACCCCGGCAACAGACCGGAGTCAGGTTTTAAGGTTTTCAAAGGAAATCCCAACATTTCCCCACACTCACAGACAACAGGGAACGGTCCAATGATCTGAAATACACACGGTAGGGCTGTGGGCTGGGTCGCCCACAACATCCTTCAACACCAGAGGTTCAACACAAACTTCACACACAAACACAGCGGACACGCTGCGACCACGTGACACAGAACCTGGACTTCCAGAGAGGAGCTTGCCTGAAGGGGTCCGAGGGCTGGTCGTGGGGCCAGGCGGTCGTGGGGCAGGGCTGGTCGTGGAGCAGGGCTGGTCGTGGGGCAGGGTTGGTCGTGGGGCAGGGCTGGTCGTGGGGCAGGGTTGGTCGTGGGGCAGGGCTGGTCGTGGGGCCGGCAGTCGCAGAGCCAGCGGTCATGGGGCAGGGTTGGTCGTGGGGCCAGCAGTCGTGGGGCAGGGCTGGTCGTGGGGCCAGGCGGTCGCGGGGCCAGTGGTCATGAGGCAGAGCTGGTCGTGGGGCCGGGCTGGTCGTGGGGCTGGCGGTCGTGGGGCCAGGCGGTCGTTAGGCAGGGCTGGTCGTGGGGCCAGCGGTCGCGGGGCCGGCGGTCGTGGAGCCGGCAGTCGTGGAGCAGGGCTGGTCGTGGGGCAAGGCTGGTCGTGGGGCAGTGCTGGTCGTGGGGCAGGGTCGTGGAGCAGGGCTGGTCGTGGGGCAGTGCTGGTCGTGGGGCAGGGTCGTGGAGCAGGGCTGGTCGTGGGGCAGGGCTGGTCGTGGGGCTGGCGGTCAGGCTGCTCCCTGTGCCCACGGCTGACCCTGTGGCATCGGCGTCCCCGCGTCCTGTCCTCAGCACCCCCCCCCTCCCAACCCCCCGGGGGCACCCGGGATCACGTCCTCACGGAGGTGCGAGTGACCGAGACGCCCGACGATGACGCCGTGTTTGAGTAGGGCATGGAGCAACCTGCAGTGGGGAGGCGGGAGGAGGGAGAAGGAAGAGTCGATGACTCACAGTGAAATCTATCCACGTTTACCCTTCCCCCCCCCCCTTACTGGTGGCTGTCACTTTATGAGGCAGAGAAGCCATGGAGATCAGTGGCTTGCACATCACAATGCATCATGGGAGTATGTGTTGGCGATACTCCAGTCAATGTAAATACAGCGCGACCTAGGCAAATGAAAACAGGAACACGCCACCTCTCGCACGAGAAACGCTGTGGCGCCATCAAACAACGACACTGTCTTCCCAGTGACGACTTAAACAGCGACCGAAAAAAAACATCACTACCAACCCAACCCAATAACTAACACTCTAATGCTCCTGTGCTTCCAAAATGGAGGCAGAGATATGATGCTATATAACTGGGATGGAAGGTGTTTTATCATGATGCAACATGACTTCAATGCACTTTGTCCAATGTGCTGCATTGCAGACATGAATTTAAACACTATTTATGTGTGGATTATCATATTTGTGGACTTGACCATAACCAGTAGAAGGCCCATCAGTGATACAAGCAATTTCTAATAATAGTATATTTTCTCTACATAAATATTAGGGCAGCTGAGATTAGTAGATGAAGGAATCAAGGAACTTTCACTCCTGAGAAAATTAGGGTGAAGGTTGTCCATTCTAAACATCATATAACCATATCCTCCTTGGACACAAGGAAAAAAGGTCAACAAAATGTCAAGTATAGAGGACATAAGTCAATGGGCTGGGTCTCAGGACAATTTATTTTTTCATGATGAATCAACTAGCAAAGTAAACATGTAGAACATATTCCCCCACCGGCTTACGTAGAACGGACAGGCTTTGCGAAGGCTAAACACAATCCTAACAGCCTTTACCCGCATTTAATTCCCCAAGAGAAACAAAGGGAAATCAAACAATGGCGAAAGTCAACAGCGAGGGTTGTGGATGTTAACTGAGATGACAGATGATAAGAGGTGGAGCCTAACCTCGTCTGCCAGGAATACAGAGATGGGTGTGAGTCAAGGAAATGAAAATGCACTTGACGGACGTGGACCGAGACCTGAATCTGATTCCCCAAGTCAACCACACCGCCCTTCTGTCACTCCTAGAGACACCCGCGCTGACACCCTCCCATTGTGTGGGATCTCCACAACAAAGGGACACCAAACATCAGCCCCACGGTAACCATTTCCTCATGCATGACAGCAAGTGATGTTACCTATAAAAGTCACCCACAATGCATTGCTGCGTCAGCTGCCTTGTGCAAGTCAGCTGTGTCTGTTGACAGAACTTCCACTTAGCAAAACATACTTTACTATATGATATGCTACGACACTTTAGTTTACTTTAATGTTATACACATTGCTGACATTTGTCGTGGGGAAAAAAAAAACCTACCTTTACTGTTTTTCTTCCTCATGTTCCTGGCATACATGTCCGAATGTGTGACTTCCGATATCTGGAAGTTGGGATCTGATTTGTAGTCATCTTGTAGGGAAATAGAAAACAAAACAGTTTGCTCATTTCCACAGCACCATGAGTCACATTAATAACATCTATATTATTCAAATGATTAATTAGTCATTTTACATCAAAGTGTACAACCATAACCTATCCCAGCCATAACCTAAATTTCCCTCACGGGATCAAATGAGTAAATGAGTAATTCTTCTTCTAGCCAACCTCTGATTTTTGAGGTCGGCACTACAGGTTTGGTTGTCATGACAACTGGAACTGGTTGACTATGGACGTGATATCAAGTTTCCCAAGCCCGTCTTATAAAAGACCGAAACAGGGTCATCTGGCCGTGTTTCAATTTGGCACGACCTAATCAGATTCCTCGCATGACTCCTACGTGTTGTTTAGCTTAACAGCACGGTGCACCCCAGAACATAAAAGTCGCTGCGCTCAAAAGCACATTTTAATCACGTCGTTCTGGAGTTGTTTAAACAGTGGGGACGTTGTGTGACCCGAGACTAAAAAGACTTGGCTTGGTCATTTTAGGAATCCGTCAAGAACGCCTCTTTAACTTTCAAATGACTCTTAACACCCCTTTCTGTTTGCACTGTTCTCTGGCTTGTTATTGTGCATAGAAATGCACAATCCTGTTATCCACCTTTTTGTCATTCTTCTAGATTTCCAATTATTACGTTTGACTCCGCTAATTGCTTTCCAGCTCAGGCAGACTCAACTGAATTCAACTCAATGATCACGGGCATTCCAACAAAAAAGACACAACTCCTTTTATTGGATATAAGTGCTTCTTCAATATTACATGAATATTTGAATATTTGAGATAATGCATATTCCATTAAAATATGCAATTTAAATAGAAGAAGCACTCATATCCAATAACAACAGGTGTGTCTTATTCACCTCTACTGCCAGCACTGAAACTGATTTAGAAGAAGCCACTGCATCTGGAGTGAATGCCCTTCAAATGTCAAACTTAAAACTAACTTCACCATGGTTTAAGATGGTGAAATTTCCCACTTCTTTAAACACTGAAACCTAAAAGCCACTTTGATTACAAACATTGGTCTGTTGATGTAGTTGTATTTAACTATTACATACATGAATAGTAGGCAACACATTGAGCTTGTGATTTCTGACCTTTGAGTCTTCTCAGAAGAGCCTTGTCCTCAGTTTCAATGAGTGGAAACTCCTCTCGTGAAGGGCAACTGTGAAGTGATACATTTAAAACCAAAAAACATCCAGAAGGGTATTTGTAGACTTTATCATCGTTATAAGGCCTAGGCCATATAACATCAAGAAACACATGATTTCAAACACAATGCAGGCATCAGAACAGAAACATAGCCTGCATATACACAATGCAAAACAACCTATCCTCGACATTTACATTCAACATTCAAAAGGCTCACCTTCAGAGCACAAGTGCTTTAGGGAAAGGCCATTTGCACAAATAACAATAGTTTTTCAAGGTGATGTCCATATGTTAAAGTACGTAACACTGTCATTTTTGTGTAATTGGTTAGGTCATAGCAATTGCGAGTGAAATGCACTGTGAAGATATCTGTTCAAGTGGACTGCATTCCAGAATCATTTCTGACCAATCAGAGCATCTTCTGCTTGGTTAAAGGAATCCATCTTGCCTGTCAATCACAGGCGAGTGAATGCAACTGTTGAGTGGGAGGGTATACTCTTCCACTCTTTTCTGCTCTCTCTCCTTACAACTCTCTAATATTACTGATATCAAATTAAAACATAGTATAAAGGGAGCGCCATGTGATTGTACCCACTTGGTGACCGCGTGGTGGATTTCACGCATCCAGATGTGTTTATCGTCCCTGGATGCAGCGTGCAGCTCGTACATCTCCGGAGGGGAAGAGTCACTGATTAGGAACATGCCCCGCTCCTGGTTAGCAATGTCCCGTATGATCAGCTTGTGAAGGGAAAGCACTGGAGACTTGTCCTGAAGAAAAGACAGCAAGGGATATGCAAAGGGAGAGTAATGCAAAGGAGCGAGGGAAAGAAATGTAGTTGAAGAGAAAATAAGAATACAGATGTAAGCAAACAAAATATTTTTGTTTAATTTGTATACATTTTGACTCGACTATTTTGACTCCAATGAAGTTGGGGACAGTTTTGTGGATGCTTTCTTTTTTGGATGCTTGGTTTTTGATTATTTCAAATGTAAAAAAGTAAAAAAGACAAATATGTATTTTCTTACCAGACATGGGAAGATGTAACGCTGGTCTTTCTCCTGCAGGAAAACCAGGACATCTGCCATTAGTAGAACCTGCACATCTGTGTTTCCACGCAGCCAACCGTGTCAGACAGACACACAGACACAGACACACACAGGGTTAGGCCTAGTCAATTTTATTTTACATTTTCACCAATCCAATGGGCAAACCAAGTGTGTACCTTTGAGCCGGGATCCCGGATTCTTCCAGAGCAGAGGTCCCTCGTGTATCAGCCTGCGACGGAGCAGCTCACTAGCCCGGAACAAGCCCCCATCCCTGACCTTGGCTTCGGCCCGAGGATCCAGCTTGGCCTGGATCTCCTGCAGCCTGTGAGTCCTCTCAAGCTCCACCACCTGATGGTGGGTGGGGTTGGAACTGACTGTATCTCACTTCACATCTTTTTAATTTCAGTTCATTTTATTTGATTACACCATGATTACACCATGATTTGCGGCATATACTTTCAATATTGTCTACCTCAACTATCAATGATGTTTACTTTTTTGTTCACCTATAATTCTACTATCTGTATCGTATCAATAGACATATTTCTGTGTATCTTTTGTAGATGTTTTTGTTGTCCAGGTCTAATAAAGTAAAGTGCTTTGTCTTCACTGACTTATCACAAGTTTACATATGTGCCTGGATAGCACATATGTACATTAAATTATATACACATGTACATAATTCTAACATATATTTATATTTTTCACAATATTTGCAAAATATACATGTGTGTACTGTGTATGTTTTGAGCATGTCCACAATGTATATCTGGTAGCACAAATTCAGCACATGCATTAATAAAAACCCTTTATAAATTGGAATAATAATCATAATCATTCTAAATGAAGAAAGTGTACCTGGTTGTCAATAGAACTGAGCAGTTCTTTGATCGAAGAAAGGGCCTGAGCCAACAAAGACACTTCTTCACTATCTGGAGGGCAAGCAAAGGAAGAAGACAGTCCTGAAACTTAGTATCCTCTCTTAAGTTAATATGAAGATAATGTCGTCCCCCTGATTAATTTAATGCTGGAGACAAATCAGAGAGAATAGTGTTTTAAGAAAATTGTGTTTTAAAGCTTTTTTGCAACATCAAAAATCATGGGAAAGCAGTGCAGTCAAGGCTGAAGAGACTGGAGATTTTTTTTCAGTCTCACCACAAGATTGGTCTTGGACTAAATGTAAATTTAAATTTAAATAGGGGCGACGCTTTAATCTAAGTACACTATGGACATGTTGGCTGGCTAGCCGTCAGAGTGTAGCCTTACCATTGGTGTTGTCCAAAATGCGTTGGATGAGGACGGGATATTTAGTGATTCTCTGCGTGACCAGCAAGATACATTCTTGGATGCCATGGCGCCGTAGGAGGTTTCCTCGACTCACCCTCTAAACCAAACCCAGAGAGTGTAAGTACAACATTTACCCAAATTATTATGGGGGAAAACTATCTCTACAGCAAACTGGAACAATCATTTCAAATATCACACCGTGAGGAAGACAGAATGACGATACGTGTTGGTGTACATATTCTTGAGAGTAACAGCATACTCATTCAAGGTGTTTTAATTACTACTTGAGTGCTTGGACTTGGATTAATTATCATGTCCTCACATTTGTGGTTAGGATTTTGCCTCTTCTTTTTATATTCCCCTCCAGAGCACCAGAGATTAGAGCTAAAAATCTTTCTCCTTATCGTTTAAGGGTTGTCTGAATAAGATTTAAGAGATATAGTGCCATTTGGTGGCCTAGCCATCTGCCAGCTATTAGTGAATTAAATGTGCTGTGAGATTATCTGTTTCCAGTTGACTGTGCCTGCCCCTGTGTGAGTCAATTTAGATTTTAATCTACTCCAGAGTCCTGGTTTATTTTAAATCAATGGAATTCCCTCCCTCGTGAGAGCATAGGGGAGGGAGCAGAGAGGGAGATGACGTTTTTTGGTTGTTCAGATTTGCGGTTTGATTTGAAATTTTTTTTGTGACATGGATACTCTTCTCTTCTTTGGTGGAGTTGTGTGAACAGGTGGTCAGAGGAGGAAGTTGACATGGACAAGGTGATGGCTGTCATCATGCTGACCAGCCTCTCTATCAGCCCATTGGTCAGGAGACGGTCAGTCAGCACTGAGTCCGTCACCTACCTCCCTTTGTCCCGTCAAAACAAAAGTCTGATATAATTCCACTTTCCTATCTTTTTTATAACAGTCCAATCTAACCTACAGCACCTTTCAATGGCATTGGCTTTCTTTCTTTTCCTGTATTTTGAATATGGCAGCAATGTTCCATGCTCATTCGATGCTGAGTTTCTGTCGATTTACTTTACACACAAACCTTATTTTGCCTAGTCATACCATAACCTGCACACAGGTTATGGTATGGTATCATCATCTATTATCATTGTGCATAGGAATGCCCAATCTAGAAATCGCTTTTCGTCATATTCTTCTTCTTCATACCAAATTTCTGCAATTAATGGAAGCTAACCGACTGAATGTTGACATTTCATTCAAACTGTATTACAAAGGTCTACTTCCATATAGCTGTGCTATGTATTTTTCATTTTTGTAAACATGACACTATATTAAAAATGCAAAAAAAAACTCATAAAGATAAGTACATAAAAAATGACGCAAACATTGAGCCTATTCCATTGTTACGTTTGGCATTCCTATGCACAAGTAATTCCTTGTGTGGAATTACATTTTCTAGTTTTCAAATTTTTATTGTCTTATAATTGGATAAATTGCTGCTTTTAGTGGTTGTCTTTTCCTTTGAAGGTGATAACAGTATTAGTATTTTTACAAATCTGTTGTCTAAAGACTTACCCGTATAAAGTACTGGAACTTCTTGTCTTTCGCAAGCAACTCCTTGTATAGTTTGACAGCCTTTAAGTGGCGGCTGCAAAATTCAGCATACGTCTTCCTCATCTCATCTGCACACTGGCCTGAGAACTGGTGAACAAAGGCACACACACCCACACACCTCAGATGAGGTTTGATTTGTGATTTCCTTTAATTGAGGAGTGGTACTGCAATGAGAGGGGCGGCAGTAGCTCAGTGCATTGAGCGGGTCGTCCACTAACCATAGGGTTTGGCGTTTCGATCCCCACCTCGAACTATCGTGACGAACCCCACAAAATGTACTGATTGTAAGTCACTTTGGACAAAAGCATCTGCTAAATGCCATAAATGAAATGCTCTAAATATCTTTAATCTGTTATGAGCAAGTTGAAAAACCAGTCATTTTGTAGCTTTCTTTGAAATTACATCTCTGTAGTGTGTGTGTGTCTATCCACCGACAAACAAGCGTGTGGTTTCTCACCTGCTCTAGAAGCACATCCCCTAGCTGAAGTATGGTGAAGTTGTAGGTGGAACCAGCTTGCAGGCTATAGTTGCGACGCAAGATGAGCTGCGCCAAAAAGCGTGAGTGCAGCACCATTAGCTGGTCCAGGCATGGGAAGATTACATGCACAGTGCCTGGATCCAGCTGGACGTCCTCTAGCATGCCTTGGCGGAACACATGATCCATGATCCGCAGAGTACGCATGTGGTGTAGCTCTGTTTGGATGAGCTCTGAGGAGATAAAAAAATATGATCTCGATTTATATGTATAATTGTAGATAAAGTATAATGCATATGCAAAGAGGTAAAGAGAAGGAAATTAGAAAATGTTGCTCTCACCATAGATGACATCCTGCCTCTTGATAACATCTTTGCGGTGTGCCTGCAAATAGCTAGAGTCCACAGCCATGCTCCAAGAGTCTGCCTCGAAGTCTCGCTCCTCGATGTCAAGCTCTTCCAACATTGACATATAGTAGGACTCTCCTGAAAACAATAAAACAATGGTTTTCAGAAGAGGGGCTGGAAACAATTTATTATTACGACTTGCTGCTTCTGACATTCAGGAAGTACAAAATAATAATACTGAGTCTTTCAAGACTGATTTTATTAGCTGAGTTTGAGATGTATAATAAGAGCCATTTTAAGAGCCATAATAAGAGCCATGCATTTTTTTTGTGGTTAGTAATTTAATTTAGGGGTTCTACTAGAATAGGCTTACATGCTTGGATGTTAAAAATATACCTTACTATTCTCACACTGTACATTGCTGCAGCACCTCTTTCCCCTTCTGCAACACTCCATTTTAGATTCTGATTCTTTAAGGCCCGCCATGTGAAAAGCACAGTCTGCTCTTGCATCTTCATCTTGTGATTGGAAAACCACAAAACACGATTCTACAAATGTTTAGGTGAAGATGTGCATACAGCTGATGAGCAAACCCATTTGAACACAATAATGTCAGGTAGCTTTCACACCAGGTGTTCAGCTCATAACCAACACCATAACCAACCAACCAGCCATAACCAACACCTCTGCACTTGAACACTTGATAGTAACTACCCTGTTTGCTTTAAACAGGTCAAAGACTACTACTAATTAATAATTAACTAATAACTAATAAAGTTATCCAAAACAAAACTTCCCAATGAGAAAAACACATCACATCAGAACCAAACAACAGAGTTGGCCCTGAAGTAGTCAAGGCATTAGTTTCAGCCCATCATCCATCATAGTCTCTTGACATAGCACAAGAATCACAAGTATACCCAGAAAGCCAAGCAGGCTTTCATAGAAGACCGTTGAAGCGTCTATGAAAGAAGAACCAAAGGCCTGATGCACTTTCCAGATAGTTCCAAACTTCAGAAGAGGACAGGGTTCTTAAATCAGTCAAGTCTTATGGTTGTTTATCCAGTTCTTCAGACCCATCAGAAGCAGGCAGACCCTGGTAAAGGTCCATTGCCCAACCTCCATGGACCAGGCAATTGACTTACCGAAGAGAAGGTTATGGTGGCTCAATACGGAAGCAGACACTTGTCAAGGACGTCAACGACCACTGCCCAAGGTAGCCCAAGGCAATAGTTGTGCCCATTGACCCAAGGGTCTAACTTAGGACTTCATCACTGGTGATCCGCCATCAAAAAATAATACCATCATCCGAGTGATGGTTGGTTTGTGCCTCTCCGTAAACTCCCCACTGCCTGAGAAAAGACAGACCACATGTATTCCAGTTCTAGGGCTTGCCCCTGGACATGTATAGAAATCTGGGGCCTCATTTATCAACCATGCATAGAAAAGGGTCTAATTTTGTTCGTACGCATGAAATTTAGAATGTGTGTGAGTACAAAAAAATCTGTATTCATCAAACGTGCGTACACCGGTCGTATGCACACCAGTAAGTACTCCGTGATGATTAATCCCACCTGTTCTCAACTACCATGCTCGTGCACGGTTAGAGTAATTTGCATTCAGAAACGCCTCCAATTGACCATATATGGTAGCGGCAATCCCTTT
>JAOPUI010000092.1:9238341-9255144 GCA_027123135.1 Urophycis floridana | reverse complement strand
CCTGGCAGTGAACCCCAAGAAGGCTGCCGGCCCAGATGGAGTACCTGGCAAGGTGCTCAGAGCGTGTGCCAACCAGCCCCCATCTTCACCAGGATTTTTTTTTTCTTACTGCACTGAAATGGTGATTGCCTTTTTAATTTCGTTGTACCTTAGGGACAATGACAAATAAAAGAATTCTGATTCTGATTGATTCTGATTCAGCAGCCAACATCTGTAAGATATCATATTGGTGGGTATCCACTGTTTGCAGTGCTTTTGCAGTGTATTACATTTCTATCATCACGGTTGTATCAATAATGTATTGCTGCTTGCAGTGATAGTATGCATTACTGTTGCAATAAATAGTGTGTATCAATGTTTGCAGTGAATCCATTTGCCTTAAAGTTTCCCTACATATCCAGTTGGCATAGCGTAAACCTGACCTTTGCGTACATATGAATTGTGGAAAATATACTGTATATATTTACTACATACAAACCTTGACATACATAACCTTTGCTCTTTTTAAACTTGTTTGGAGTTTGTGTGTTTGTGTGTGTAGGCTATCTATATGTCATGAATTTTACAAATTGTCATTATGAAGGAATCACTGTATATCGGCCTTGACCCTATTTTGTTGGAAAGGTTGGAAAGGACACAAAGCCAATACAATCATATCCCACACTGGTCATCCTTTGTACAGAAATGTATATGTAGGCCTGTATGAAGTAAACGTAGGAAAAGTAGTTAAAACCTACATTCCCGTTAGATCCTTGATAGTCAATTTAAGATGCAAATTGAGTTGATGTGGCTGACCAGCATTGATCTCTCTGTGTCGGAGGCTATTTAATACAGACTATGGTTTAAGGTTTGCCTCGTGCTGCCAGCACGGCGAACGTCCCCTCCCTTCTAGACAGAGACAACAACATACCTTAATAGGGGCGCGTCTCCGACACAGCCACCGACCAATAACCCGTCTCTGTCTGAGCAAGGACCGAGGGGATGAACGCTTGTCGAGGCCCAATCAGCGCCTTTGTGTTGTTTGCCGGTGCCGGAGACTGGTTGTGAGGAGCAATTGCAGCGCTTCAGGATTTGACAGTGAACCGGGAGCCTGTGGAAACCGAGGGGTGAAGGCGAGACAGGTGAGCCCGAGGACATGCGTGAGGCCTAGCCGACATCGGTATCGATTTGAGACCGCAGCGGCATATTTAGACAGCTGACCTGGTAGTCGTCTTGCTGACTTAAGAACTATAGACGAATGATGTTGTTAGCGTCATAGACAATGAAGTAGCATAGATTTGCCGTCAACATGTTGACTAAAACGGACATGTTAGCCAGCAGTCATCGCTTCAATTGCATGAATCAAATATAATGGCTTGGAAACGCAGCAAGATATTCGTAAACGGGAATGTGTAAGAATCCAAATGCACCTTTGTCAAAATACGGGTTATTTATTGTAATGTTTAATTGCGGTGTGGTAAAAACATTTTGGCAAATGACTAAAATCAGTTTCATTGTTGTACCCCGTGTCTCCAGGGGTTAACTTGGATTGCATTGCGTGCGACCAGCTCTGCTGAAGGTAGCATCGGTATACCCTGCTAAAACCAGACTCAATGTGAATATTGGTAGGATCATAACCTCACGATGAGATTATTTATAAAAACGATAGGCTAATTAGCGACATGATAATGTGGTATAAATGCGATAGTAGACTATACTGGGTTGCGTCGTTGTTTGCTGTTTTCAATTAGAGGACCAAAAATCCGAAAATGCATCAGCCATTTACGTAAGTGAAGACGTTCTCTCAACTTGGTGTAAATGGCTGCCTTTACGCCGAAGTGCATTCATTTCTTGGGGTCTTGCAGATGGCTGTTTATGGACCATTTTTGTTCGGCTCTTTATGTTCGTGGCAGCGGGCCCGTCACTGACATATTTTCTCCTATTACATACACCGTTTTGTACTGGCATCCTGGACTGGATCGATGTTTGTCTAGTTTTCTGCCGAAGAATGTGGTATTTGCTGCTCTGTTTATTTGAAATATAGGCGAATTCTAATCACGGCACGCATGGGTTTGCAGGTTCTTGCAGAATGTCTTTGGCCGATTACAATAATGGATTCACGTAGCTCTTTGTCTTAATCGACACATGAGCATGTTTATTCCATTTCTAACGCACGGTGAGGGTAATGGGTTACTTAGAAACTCTAGGCCTACTATATGCTTCCCAAAATTCGGAATAAATAATGCATGCGTAATTACATTCCACCCTGTTTGCCCAGATACGTTTTGGGATGTATAATAGTGTAATTGGTGTAGATATTGCATATGTACACAACAGCTCCACTCCATAAAAATAAAAATAAAATTAAATACATTTCATTTTACAACTGTGTATATAAATAACGCCATAACGTGTGCTTGTTTCAAGAACAGCCTGTGCTAAAATCCTTGGCACTGGGAACCTATGTGTTTCAACATGTAAGGCAAGAAGTTGCATTTCTTTGTAGATTTAGACCAACATTATGTTTAAATGTTTCCATTTTATTCTACAGGACATGCTAGCAGATTTGTTTGGTGTAGTTGTGATGAGCAGGAGTACAACAGCAAATCTGCCACATTTGGAAGTTATCCTTGGCTTGGGCAATGCTCAAAGCGGCCAGAAAGTATTTTGGAAGTAGGTAAAACTTTGGGCTTTTTGTCAGATTCTTGGTTTAAATTGATATTTTAGAATACATTTTAAAGCTAGTTGTTGGGAATATCTTTCACAAAGGCCTAGTCATATTTGTCTGCACAGTGGTTTCACCTCTAGGAGCCCAATAACTACTTAAGGAAGTTACTAAAACAAATAACATGAAGGAAAAAGATATAAGATGAGCCCATGGTGAGCCACACACTGGCCATGGAATAGCATCTCTTGATATAACAAATATACAGTTCCAGAACCACCAATACAGCCACACAACCATTATGACATTATGATTATTAGTGAAAGCACCCAAAGACCTCTATCATTTACTAGCCTTGCCTTCATATACAAATTTATTGATTCATTACCATCAACCAAAGACCAAGCAATTATGAATGCATGTTTGAATTCTCAGTTCATCACATTAATTTGATTCATAAAAAGATTGAATTTAATAGGGAAACCACCAGACTTTGTATCACATGGCATTAGTGTTTAGAGCAAATATGCTGATATCTGTTAGTTGGGTAGGTATTATTGCAGGGCGGTATGGCCAAACTAACACGGTATAAATTAAAATCATCACGGTTACGGTATGCTATATCACGGTATGGCACTAGGAGGTGCTAGACCGCAGGGAAACTGGACTTTTTTTTTAATGACAACGCAGGGTGCCTTTGTTTCAGATAAGGACCACTGTCAAAATATATATAAAAAAGTATAGGCCTACCGTATGTCAAAAAAATATAATACAAGTTTTTGCTACTTATTGTAGCTGAATGGTTGAATCTGGTAATGGACTCCAGTTATGTGTTTTTTTTTTTTCTTCACATGCTCTTGAACAGTGCTTGTGGTGTAGTGCAATTTCATTGAAACTTTGCACAATGCACCAACCACCCTTTGTTTCCAATTAGAGCACCCCACCATACAGCCATGCTTCAACTTCCAGCACTGCTCAAAGCCTTGGCGTGCATCGCAGCGCCATTTATTGCAATCATATTATTATATTGGATTAAATATAATAACAGAAAAAGACCTCAAATCGAATCCTCCAAGACGTGTTGTCCTTTCTAATATGGAACAATAGGCCTGTCTCATTTGCTTCCCGCTTTACATTGAAGCTCTGCAGCGTAACCTAAAACTGCTGACTTCCTCCACACAATATTTTATTAGTGATATTGTTGTTAAGAAGAATATATGTTTTATTTGTAATGAACCATTTCAGAAATTCAATGGGGAAAATATGATGACGTCAACTAAATTCCCATGTCACAATAGCCCTACTATTTTCAGATATTACTTGGTGGCGCTGTGCCACTATTGTATCATTCTGGGAGAACCCTGGTGGGAGTGTGTAGGGTGTCTGCATGTCAGGTGAGCACACCCTCCCTCCGCACTGTTCAGGGATGAGCGCTTCTCCTTTATTTTATTATTGTTATTATTATTATTATATATTTTTTGGCCGAAATTCATATTGGGGTACTAGCTATACCATTTATACTGTGTCCCCTCCAGTACGTATTTAAGTATTCAAATGCCTTGTTTAAAAAAATATATTTTATGCCAATGCATATAGGCAAATTGCTGGTGGCAAATTAGGTTACATTTTGTCCGAATACAAAAAAATATATCTAGGGGCGCAAGACATCCCTTAGTCCGAGAACACTTCACATCAACAACCATCATCAAAATGGCCTTGCCAAACATGGGATGACAGAAATATCCTTAGATTTGTATTTTGGATATTAGAATATTATTTGCATACATGGTGGCAGTTTCACACCTGCTGTCAAGTGTAAGAATCAGCGAGACGGTCAGAGGCAGCCTTTAAACTAAGTAGTTGTAATGATAAGTTGTTTAATGTTAGGCTTTTCCCCAGTATTTTGTTTTCCATGGTGGCCCTTCTACTTCTCTGTTGCAGCCATAGAAATAAGAGATTGTGGCAGAATATGTTTTTAGAAAGGGTTTTAATGTTTATTTCAAAAAGCTTATTGAATAAACATTTATAGAACAGGTAGCAAAGTTTTTCATTTCATGGGGATCCGTCACCCACAACAGGGCCTGTGTGATTTACTGTTCAGGAGCCTGGCACTAGTCCTGCCTTCCAATTACATAAAAACTTGCCAAAATTCTACACCACCTATTTGCATTGTGACAATTGGATGTAGACAACTCTCATACTATGGATGACTTGTGTCTCAGGAAACTTTTGGCTACGTTAAAGCTCAGCAGTAATCAAGCTCATTTAGGACCAAAAGCTACTGGCTTCCATGCAGCAATCTTCCAAGAAATTGTAGTTTTGAGTGTTAAAAAAAATCTTAATGTGTATATTACTATATTATAGTGTGTTAAAATTGCACTAGAAATTAAAAGAAAATATTGCTTCTTGAAAACAAGAAATTTTGCAGCTGTGCAGTGCAGTGAGGCAGGGAAAGATGCACACACCAAAGAAACTGGGGGAGGTCTCACATTTCTTTGGATATTCATTAAAAAAAAAAATCATAGTTGTATGATTGACTGCATTTTGCTTAAAATGACCCACATTTTCAGTAGGTCTACGCCCTCTGTGGACGTTAGAATCAAATTGCAGGACTGCAGATGAGCTACCTCTGGTGTATAAACTTAAACTTGCAATGTTTTCGTGTTTTAATGCAGATATAGATGGACACAACCGATCCAAACAAACAATTGTGTCAACTTGACATCAGTTATGATGCAAATATGCTGCATTTTACAATGAGAATCGCACTGGTCTTTTTCAGAATCTTACCTGAAAAATGGAAGGCTAGAAAAGGCTAGAAAAGGCTATCACTGTCTTGATATCCAAATTGAAACCGTTGCAATGAAGATGCGCTTATGTTATCAAAAGTAACCTTTATTCATGTATAGGCATGGGTAACGTTAAGATTTTAATGATAATACTGCTCTGATCCATCCTGCTTATCGATCAAGTACTTTGTTGGTACCACCACGTATGTCTTACTTTGTTGGTAAGAACCACGAAAGATTGCTTTATTTTCATCATGATCCGGTCATTTTCTTCAGTAGCAACAGCTCATGTTTTGAATGAATAGGTGTTGTACTCCGATGTTGTGAAAATAGAAATGTAGAACCAACACCAATAGGGTATGTGTAGGCTACAGGTAACCTGCAAAAAGGCCTTATTGAGCGTTATTTTTAACTTCTTCTGAAGTCTTCTTTTTTCCTTTTCTGGCGATCATCAGAATAGCACAAAAGCAGAATAGTGTTTTTTTTCTTTGCATGTTCTTGAATAGTGCTAGTATCTTATAATGGTTTGCTGCTTCAACACAGACTTTGCACCATATGCAAACCACCTCCATGCCATAATCATTTGAAGCATCCCCATACGTTCAAAGCCATTATGTTGTAATTTGGATTTTAGTGGGTTGTGTTTCCAATGTTACTGAACACACTGGCACCGCCATAAAGCCACACTTGTACTTCCAGCACTGATCAAAACCTTTATCCATCCATTATCATCCATCATATTAATCACAGAACAAGACCTAAAAGAGAAAGTGTGGGGAAAGGGAAGTGTTGTCTTTCTACTATGCATTGCTTCCTGTCATGGCCGTCTTTACTTTGAAGTAAATTACTTTAGTTTTAATTTCTGGAATAACTTGGCAATAGTGAAATTGTGAAAATCTTAATACAAGTTATACAACTATCAAAATGTTTATCTAGCATAAATAACTTCATTGATAACTTTAACCTCATTGATAACTTCTATAATACTGATGGCAGCAATGGGTACGTCAGAGCTTAAGTAAGTAAACATTGGCTGGTAGCACCGTCTGCTATTGAGATGAATGATCAATACATAAATGATCAATACATGTATAACAGATCGCGGTACTTGGGTCTATGCATGTAGTTTACAGTGTAGTGTCAAAAGAGTTGTTACTTTTTCATGTGTAAGCAGATTAATTCTCAAACATGGATGTATTAAATAATGCACCTCCTCTGATATTTTGATGACAGTACGGCGCATATGCTCGTATTCACTGGCTATGAGGCTGAGGGTTCAATTCACCTATATTTGTTACTATGTACTATGGAGTACATGTTGGTACTTTTTGCCATTGGCCAGCTATGGAATAGGCCAACTTGGTTTATGCTGCATATGTTTACAAGATGGTCGTCCTCACTCAATAGGACATGTTGTGATTTAGCTGCTAAGGATGTACCAATCAAGACTTATCATGGCCAGTTGATTGCCGATTTTTTACAAGCAAAAGCCGATAGTGTACTTACTGTTGATTTGTTTTTTTCACTTTCACAAATTAGTTTAAAACTTGGGCAGCCAGGTGTATAAACCTACTGCTGCCACACAGACCGTATATTAAGAATATATAAAGCAGTATTATGTAAAAACACAAAGATTATGGGGAAATGCATCAAAATGGCTTGACATCAAAAAAAGTGTTTTTACAACACAAGAGTTTATTTCACACTTGAATGCCAACACTGTGACTGTTTTCCATTTCCTGCAAAAATACTTTCTGGTAAGATAAATCAGCTGAAATGGTACTGGGTGAAATAGAATGTTGTTGTTGCTGTTTTAAAATGGCGTTGAAAAGTCAAAACCCTTTGAACCAACGTTTAGTGGCTGGACTGGGGAGGTGGAGTTCCCCACAGGTTTTACAGTAATGACTGCCAGGAATGTCCTGACAACAAAACTGAAAGTCAAATGAATAGCATATAGCTGCTGTGGTGGTGTATTAAAATAATCACTCATATTCAATAGCAGCTTAAGGCTGCTATTGAATATATTTTTCTTTTCTTTTTTAAGTTGGAAAGATATTGGATATTCAAGCTCTGAATTGGCAGTGATGCACAGAACTGAGGACACAACCAGCGGTGAGAGTCCCAGTCCAGGTGAATACCTGCTGAGGAGACAGAGGAGAATCCTGGCGGTTCTGTGTTGGCATGGGGTGTGGTTTTGTTGGCATAGCTAGTGGATAGCAATCTCCTAACATTCTGCCCAGATTGTTGTCCACACACACCTATGCCATCCGATCAGAATGCTAGCCCAACCGGCTCTGGATGTGGTGTAGCACTGGATCACAATGTAAGCAAGATCTGATCCTGGTGGACCAGTGCGCTCACACTTGCATGTGACCGGGAAATACTACATAATGAAAATCCTCATTATGTAGTGGTTTCAAGCAGGCTCTAAATTGTGCACACATACTCACGCAACACGCCAACTCTTTGTGAAATCCATGCCCATCAAGCAGCCTTGTCCTATGACATTATAGTTTAGGACTATAGTTGGGGACATTGAAGCCTGTTCTCTAGTGAGATGCAGGCTACTTATCCGAAAACCAATTTCAATGAAACATGCTATATGTCTACAGTTAAGTGTAGCCTACCTTTGAGAGTCAGTCAATTTAAAGAAGAATTGTATTAAAGGCAGTAAACATAATGACGCCATGTAACTTGTCTTGTGCACAAAAGTTTTTGAGTGACATGATTGGCTCCTTGGCCACTTGACCAGCCGGTCAGTTATTGCGTGTTGGAAGTAAAAACGAGTTGTGCTTGTTGATGGCCGGTCAACTGGTGCATCCCTGATAACCGCAGTAATGTTGCTTTGGAGACCATCTAGCTAGCGTTATATAAGATTACATTTTTGAATGACAAGGGGTGAATAGAAAAAGAAAAAAAAAATGTTTTACTTGCCTCACACAACTAAGCTCAACATACCAGACGATCGGTGGTCTCACCGTCTTCCAAACATTAAATCTACATTACTTGTTTGAATGTTGGCGGGTACTGCTAACAGACCTACACCCCTTACGTTTAACAGGAAATGATGCCTTACCATGAATTGTGCTCTCCCCATATTTTCCTCCATAGAGAAACAAACGAGCTATCGTGATTTAATGAGCTAAATCACTTTGTAACACGGAGCAGGCTTTTTAAAATCATCGAAAATGTGTGTCCCCCAACAATGTTACATTATTTGATTCTGTTTCATCGAATGTGTGCTCTGTCCACAAGATTGGTCAAATTCATGATTGCTAGCATATTTGTTTAAATGAATTCAACCCAGGACAAGAAAGACCCGACTGCATGTCACTGCCCCAATACTAACGGCCGCAACAACAAAACCTTTGAGATTGTACTTGTGTCTCTAGTTGAGCAACATACTTGTTTGAAGACTTGTTAGTCTACATGCAACTCTAAAGGAGTCAAATTAATGTTTGATAGTATGTGATACTTGCAAGCTTTCCCGTTTCAACTGGGGACACTTTTAGTGCATGTATATTTTCTGATGAAAAGAGATGGAGCCATAACACATTTTGAAAGGTGGTGTTCAACTCTTCCTCTTCGTTCAGTGTCCTCAATTTAGCAATCCCACCAACCTATCGACTTTTCACGGCTTGAGGCACAAATGCAGACAAGTTACAATGTTGCGTCCTGTGCTCAAGTCTTTCAGACAGTGAGCAAAATGTGACGTGTGTGTGTGTGTTGCACACATCCGTACATCCATCCATCTATGACTACGGGAGGTGAGCGAACCATTCCCATCTATTGACATGGTTCACTTCAAATGCAGCAGGTTTGATAGTTATGTTTAATGGTGAAGTTGCAGTGTTGCCGTTACTAGACCTTTATGATCTATCTACATTTTGTCTCGTATTGGTACTTACACATGCTGCACAGCCCGCTTTGTTTATGCAGTGCTTCCATTACTAAACCACTATTTTCTGAGTTTGCTCATGCAGCATTAATGAAACTAAAATGGTCTGGTTTTATGCTGGGAAGGCAATGATTACAATTACATACAGGAGTGCAATTGTTTTTAATAAAACTCTCCAAAACATTATCTTATGTTTAATCAGGATGGAGCGGATGTCCGAAGAGGCACTGCGCCTTAACTTGCTGAAGCGAGGCCTGGAGACATCTGCTGAACGAGAGGAGGCCCTGGCCAAGCGACTCAAGATGGAGGGCCATGAGGCAATGGAGCGCCTCAAGATGCTTGCACTGCTGAAGCGCAAGGACCTCGCTGACCTGGCAGCCTTGGAGGGGGCAGCAGCAGCGGCAGTTGCTGCTGGGTCCCTCGGTGATGGAAAGGGACCTGGGATCAGTAGCCAGCACCACCACCATCAGCATCAGAGCATCATGGGCTCCACCACGGCTTATGAGGAGAAGCTTAATGGCAGCTTGAGAGTGGCGGGCCATGGTGAACTCAACAAGAATGGGAAAGAGAACATTCTGGATGAACCAGTAGACATGAGTGCTAGTCGAAGATGGTGAGTGTAAACTGATTTTCTACAAAGGTGCATCCTCTTCCTCCTCCTATTAGATACTGGTAGCCCTTTTTCTTTTTTATATTCTACTTGATGTTAGGCTGAGGCCTGTGCGTGATAGGCTCATGTGCTATTCCCTCCACTCAACTTGTGTGAGGACATACGTAAACAAACAAGCCAAACTAGGAAGTGATGGCTAGTTTAAACATCCTCACCTGTCCAGAGACAGACTGATTAGTCTCTGGAGCTGGGAGAGCCTGCACTTTATGTGCATTGGGCGATCATTGCACACAGAATAAACCACCCATCACTGTCAGCCAGGTGAGGCTGCTTAAACCGGCCATCAGCCATCAACCAACCACACTCCAGTAATAACCTCCCTGTGTTTTCAATGGTTGCCAAAAATGTGACACATTCACTCAACTAGCTACAACAACCCTCTCACATGCAAGTCGCCTAGGTTGATGTTGGCTGACACTTCAAAACTGTATTTCTAATCATGCATTCCTCTGGTGAGCGAAAGTGAGGTATCCAAATGTATAACCTGGCTGAGTCACCAGGGGGCAGTGTGTCACCTGATTAAAACAAGAGGCGAATAGAGCTTTTCTCCCATCACATTCAGTGGTTTGTGGTAAAATAGCGGTTTGCATCATTTGGAGAAGTGGGATAACCTGGAGGATGACGAGAGGAGAAATATATGGGCAGTATTGCATCACCAACATGTACTTCATGATAGACTAAACCCTTTTGAAATCATGGGCACAAGAGACAAATGGTAATAAACACTGCAATAGTGCTTTTCCCTGATTGCCCACAGGAAATGAAAACGTTTTTAAAACAATGGTTTCAGCTAGTGTAGACTTTACGCAAGAGTAGTTGAACTTTCGTCTCTGTAGTTTGACCACACAACAGTACTTAGTATCAAACTAACTACGTTCAACAAATCGTTGTGTGGATTTACTTTGCACCCTAACTTAAGAGAGAACTTGTGTATAGCTGGTACTGCAGGAGGCCAGGCTTCTAATCGAAGCTTGATGCCATCCGTATTCTCTTACCATAACATGTATGTAATATCTTTACATTTAGTAGATTTTTCTTACAATAGATGCAATGTGCATGGAATTTTTCATTTTTTTGCTTAGAATGTAATTGTGTCATTGTTTTTGTTTTTCCATTGCCAGTGAGACAGCCTGCGAGAGGCGTTCTCTATCTCCTGATGTGATTGTCTTGTCTGATAATGAAGCGACTAGTCCAAGGAGCACCCCCCATCCTGAGGAAAGACTGCACCATGCCAACAGAGAGATATTCAGGGTAGCCCACAACCACAATGTATCTTCACGGGCATAACAGCTTCTGAAATGTAACATTATAATACAACGTTACCTTCTCTACCTTAGGTCTCAGGTCATGGATGACCCTTCTGAGAATGTTTCCTATAAACAGAAGTGTGTGTGTGTGTGTAGATGTGCATGTGTGTGTGTGCGCATGCACCATTTAACAGACATTCTTTGGATTTGGGTGTTCATTGTGTTTGTACTTCATCTAGGGGAAGACTGGTCTAGAGAGGCAGCAAATGATAAAGGTGCTAAGGGAGGAGTTGCGTTTGGAGGAGGCCCGTCTAGTGTTACTGAAGAAGCTTCGTCAGAGCCAGATGCAGAAGGAAAATGTTGTTCAGAAGGTCTGTTTTTTTTTTCTGCATGCAAAAGTCAGAAATGTTCAACAGGCTAGTCCATATTGTGCCTACCTATAGGTCGCCAATTACCAAGGAGAAATTATGGGTTTTTCCAAAAAGCATGGATGCTCTGTAGAAACGCATTTATATATTCCTTGATATTTTTTCCACTGGAAATTTGTATCTCAGGTGATTGTTATGGTGATTTATAAAATGACATGCAAGGCATGTCTCATTGACAGGCTTTTTCTGCTCCGAACACCCCAGTACATTACCTGCTAAAGGTGCAAGAATTACCCCCAAAACTCTAATCAAATACTCAGTCCAAATCTCAAAGATGACTGGTTTTGTAGGTGTTTTTTACAGTTTTATAAGTACACCCACACCGAAGCTCCACTGGCCATGCAACTACCTGCTTTTTACTGTTGTAGAGCTAGCAGAATACACTTCCAAACCACTATTAATTAAATAATAATAAAAATAAATAAATAAATAATAAAACGGTTCATTTTGCACCGCAAGTCTGAGAGGACTGCAATGTCATCTGTGCTATATGCCTGCCATGTAGCACACTTGACAATAAAGTTACTTGAACCTGAACTTGAACTTTGAAAACATTTTAAAATGTGAGATGTATTTAATTTAATTTTTGATTTAATTGCGTTTCTACACTGTTGTTTTGGGCAGGGTACTTCTCAAGGATTGTTTGGAAGCCCCTTCAGCTGGTATACACTGCTGGATGCACTGTGACTTCAATGTCCAATAGTTTTCTAATATAAAAAAAATGTCAACTACAATATGCAAAGGGTTTATTTCGTACTACTTTATTGTATATCCTGCTGCAAAGCATCAGCAAATTTCATAATAACATAATATAAAATGTATTTATATATGTCTATAATACCATTTACATTTCAACTATTACAATATGACATGATGTACATGAATTTAAAAAAAAAATGTTTGTTATTGTTTGCTGTAGGGGTCATGTGCTCAAATCCTTACATTTGCAATATTGCCATGTATTGTATTCAGAACTGAAAATGTGAACGATGAAATTACTAAAGGGAAACTGTACTGTACTTTCTACATTATGGCTGTTCAGAATACTGTGTACTGGGAGTTTATTTGCTTCCAGGTGAAATGTATCCATTGTATATTTACCTCAGCATTTATCCATAGCTATATTAGATTTTATTTGATAAATGACTGGTGGTGTTTCAAGGTTTTTATTCCATGTTTTAGGTTCCAGTGGTGCAGAATGCCACCTCTTTGCAGCAGACACCCATTCACAGTTCTCAAGGAATGGGAAAGCTGCCTATTCGACCTGGCCTAAACACCACTGAGCCCCAGAATCTACGCACAGTACAGGTGTGCATGTGTTTATTTACATAGCTGCTTGTTTGCATACTTTTGCTCTTGTTTAAAAGGTAACTTCTAGAACATAAGCAAGTAAGCATCTCAATGGCATTTATACGCAACTTCATAGGATAATTTGCAGATATTATATATGTTTTGAAAAAAATGACAATTTGATCAGGTTAAATTGGCATTTAAGAACCACAATTTCTGCTCAATCACATAAGCAGTGCAGGGGTCACATGTGGCTTTGCCATATTTTCGAACAACGGGTCAATATTTGGGGCAGGGACAACAGACTGTTGTACTCAACTTTCGTCCACAGTGTCTGGGTTGATTGCACTAAGTTTGCACTAAGCCATGGCAATAAAAAAAAAACCCGAAACTACATGTTGACATGCCATGTACAACACTGCTATGTACTTGAAAAATCTTTTGTTTTTCCAATAGTTCCGTTCCGAACGCAACCGTTAATGGTTTTGTTCTTTCTTTCCACCCCCAAGGTAAAGTTCCCAAACCAATTTTGAACAGAAAAAAACTGTTTATGTGATTGGTTTCATGCAAACGTGTATATAATCCACCAACACAATATAGAACACTTAAGTATATAATCCAACCATGGAGCATCTTGGAAGATTTGTATTTTATTGTAGCCCTAGTTACTAAAATTCTGGAATCCGAGGCATGTATATTTTTACCCATGAAGACATGCAGCTATACCTTGATCATTTGAAAAAAAGAAAGAAAAGAAGAATTAAAAAAGGAAATGCAGTTGCAAACATGGGTAATTTAATTAATTACTTCCATGCTCCTTTCAATGCGCGTTTGATTCTGATGGGTTTCTGGGATCAGTTGTATTTAAAGAATATTCTTTAAAAGTGCCACAAACATTTTCTAAAATCCCAACAAAATGGATTAAGGAGGTTATTTTTAAAAAGGTAAATGTAACAAATTATTTTTTTCCTGTAGTACTTCCTGCATTCTGCTTGACAGGCTTGGGATCCACATTGATCACGGTGTGTGAAACAGTGTCCGGTGGTAATTCCCCCAACTCGTTTATCTTGGAATGATTAGATTAGATTCAACTCTATTGTTATTGTGCATAGTAAAAGTACAGAGACGAAATGTAGTTGCCGTTGCCACAATAGCGAGTCAAGATGCAGTATGTTCATGATTAGTGCAATATGATTAGTAAAGTGAACAGTAGTAAACAGTAGCCCTGTATGTACATACATATATGTATGTACTGTATATATACAGGACAGTAAAGAGCAGCATAGTACAGTAAGTGGTGCAATTCAACAGTAAAAATAAAGTGACCTAGTGAGGTATGAGCAGCATAAAATGGATACAGTGTATACAATGGTATGGATATAAGGGTAGGTACAGTATGATAGATTAGATAGATAAATAAATAAATAATATGTCCAGGGGGTGGGTGATGGGGTCCAGATGTTGGGTGAGCAAGGGGGCATGTCCTGGGGGGGCGGGGCAACATTCACTTGGGTGTGGAGTTCAGGAAGGTAACAGCCTGAGGGAAAAAGCTTCCCCTGAACCTGCTGATCCGGGTGCCTAGAGACCTGTAGCAATTTCCAGAGGGAAGGAGGGTATGGTTGGGGTGAGAATTGTCCTTAGCATTGGTGCGCCCCTTACGCAGGCACTGGTTTCTCTGGACAGCCTCGATGGAGTGGAGTGGGGTGACCGTTGGCCGATTTTCACCACCCTCTGCAGTGTTTTCCAGTCAGTGGTGGAGCAGTTACCATACCACACTGTGACACAGTTGGCTAGTATGCTCTCGATGGTACTGCGGTAGAAATTCACCAGGATCTGAGGAGAGACCGTTGTAATCCATGATAATCTCTTTGGTCTTCTTGGTGTTGAGGGACAGGTTGTTTTCGGCGCATCACTCAGCTAGGCGCTGGACCTCCTCCTTGTACGCTGACTCATCGTTGTTGCTGATAAGAGCTGTCACTGTTGTGTCGTCTGTAAACTTACCAATGGTGTTTGAACCATGTACAGGTGTGCAGTCGTGGGTGAAGAGGGAGTACAGGAGAGGGCTCAGCACACAGTCCTGCAGAACGCCAGTGGTCAGGGTGTGGGTGGAGGAGGTGTGATCGTTAATCCTGATAGACTGTGGTCTGTTGGTCAGGAAGTCTAATATCCAGTTGCAGGGGTAGGGGTCAAGTCCAGATCACAGAGTTTGGTGATCAGTTTAGAGGGTTTGGAAATTGAAATAAATCCTGTTTTGTAGTAATGGCTCAGTGCCCTATTTACGAAGCCAATCAAAGAAAATAACCACTATAGAAGGAAATCTAGGTGACCATTGAAACATTGTTGCACAATTGTATTAATTCATAAATACCCAAAGCACACCCAAATTATCTGAACTGCCATTTCAATATCATAGACCGTAGAACCGTACCATGTTTGATTTGACAGGGTTCCTTAAAAGTTGATGAGATGCTTCTCAACCCACTTGTGGCACGACTTGTCCAATCTTCAAACGTGATTGTTTCAAGATTGGGCGAGCTCTGTTTTTACTGCGTGCTCGCCCCCCTCTGCACCACAATCTCACAGTCCCACTGAAGGATTGAAACCTAAAGTGACTGTAGACAGAAAACGGTAGCCCAGTGGCTATTTGATAGTCTATGCAATCAGACTAAACAAACAAATTAATAATGGTCTTTAACAACTAAACTTAAACAAAATTATAACATTATTATCAATTTCCACACTGTTAAATTAACATTGCAGTTGCAACAGTAAATATTTTATTTTATATTTTCCTTTCCTGTTTTTGTTCCTTGAACCGGTTTAGACCCTACTGCCCTGTGCTCTAATTTAGAAATGTGTGCCAAAAGACTGCCACCTTTCCAGTGGATTGCTTCTCAGGCTTGGAGGCTTGGATCAGTTATCCCTGCACTACCATATGAAATGGAGCAAACCTTTTGATAGCAGTTGATCAATAATATTACACAATTTGATAATACATTTCCATTAAATAGTAGGTAGTCCACTCGGCCAGATACAAAGTAGCATTAATTAACATCTTTTTTTCATTTACAGGGTCACACAGTCATCAGGTCAGCAGTCAATGCCAGCTTGCCACAAATGGTGATGTCTCAAAGGGTTCTTGCGCCAAACCCAACACAACTCCAAGGCCAGCGCCTGATAGGGAAGCCTGGCATGGCCCGTACCAGCTCCAACAGTATGAGCAATTCTGTCGGCTACCAGCAGGTATGACGTAATTATTATAATCATGTACAAAGAGTGTAAACATTCAGTTGTGTTGATGTTCTCAATTCTTTGGAATATATATTATTATTATTATCAATATTGCCTGCATACTGTCTGTCCTTGTATTGTTAATTCCCAGAGTAAAATAAACAGCAGTTACCTGATATTTAGGCTAACAGGTAGAGTAGAGTGCACTGTGGCTGAAATCCTAATCCAGAAATGACATGTGGTGGTGCGTGGGCTGCGAATACCCTTTGTGACTGCTCACTGCTTTTCTTAAGCACAGCCCTTAAAACTTTGCCATTTTTAATCCAAAATAGATCATTCACGTGGAATTTTAACGTTTGATCTCGGAGATGGACACTCTGAGGTCATCCTTTTACGTTTAGTCTGGATCTGTATTTAGTTTTGAGTGATTGTTTTTATTTACATCAGTGTTGAGAAAGGTCATCATATCCAATCAGACAGTACGTTTACATGCAGCAAGAAATTCGAATTTCTAATCGTATAAGACATTGTTCGGACTTTTTAAGTGCATATAAACACGTTAATCCGACCTACTTCGGACATCTCAAAATCGGATAACAACACCTG
>JAOPUI010000092.1:9228089-9238241 GCA_027123135.1 Urophycis floridana | reverse complement strand
TTTTGCATTCTGCGCATGCGCAGTGCCATTCTGCACATGCGCAGCGCCACATAGCGTCCAGAGTCAGCCCATGCTCCAGCTGTTAATCCGATTCTCTGAACGGCATGTATACTCGGACAAGTGATCCGGTTTTACGTATGTCATTATCTGATCCGATCAGAAATTCGAATTTCTTGCTGCATGTAAACGTACTGATTGTGACAGGTTATTTTCTTTCATGACTTTTGTACAGGTCAAGAATTTTTTTTCCAAAGTTTGAGTTTCCTCCTGGGTAGATATTGTTCATTCATCAACATTATGCTCATTTATTTTCAACTTGTAATAACATATTAAGTCCGTTCAGTTACTCAAATTTGCATGACAAATATGCAATAATAAGCCTACAGATTCTGTCATAATCAGGATAAAGAAAATGCATACATTTAGCGGCATTCAATTTTTTATGTAAATTCTTTTATGGTTTGTATTTCTTTATTCTTGAAATAACCTCACTCAACCTCACTTAGGGAACCCCTGCAGTCGGCAATGCTCACCACTCATTTAGGACCCTGTTATAATTGTTATTAGAGTCATTGTTATTTATTATTACTGGCAATTGTAAACAATACTGAGATTTCATTTTAAAAGCAATTCACTTGGTCTTGCTTTTTATCAAACACCCAATACAAATCATACAGTATTGCAGCAACAACATCAAGAAACACAGTAGCAATGTTTATTTGTGGAATGGTTCTGTTCTGAAAAGGATTTCCTGCCCTCACAGAATATCTACTTGACGTTGTTCCAGTGTGAAAGGTACAGGCATTTCAATGCAATGGCTTTTGTGTTAATCTCCTAGGCTACCAGTCAACAGGTGGCAGCTTCTCAGCGCACAGGCTCCACAGCTATGTACATGAACCTGGCTCAGATGCAGGCTGCAGCCGCTGCTGGGGCCAGCAACGTGGCAGGCAGCCTCGGAGGAGGCGGTGCTGCAATCAGCCCCTCATCAATGCCAAGTGCAACGGGAAGTGGTGTTAATTCCATTGCCGACCAAGCAAGCAGCCAGGCAGCTGCCAAGCTTGCCCTTCGGAAGCAACTGGAGAAGACGCTGCTGGAAATTCCACCACCTAAACCACCGGCACCACTGCTCCATTTTTTGCCTTCAGCTGCCAATAGCGAGTTCATATACATGGTTGGACTCGAGGAAGTGGTTCAAAGTGTCATCGACAGCCAGGGTGAGCACTGGAAAGGCGATGTATGAAATTCAGAAAAAACATTACAAAGACCACTTACAAAGAAAATAATTGTTTATTACAAGGCTCCCCATTAGCTGACACCAGCTAGTCTTCCTGGGGTCCAAGACAATATCCCATAATGTAGTGTTGAGAGGTTACAGAAGTAACTTGAAACATTCAATGTTATTTCCTTTTTTTTCCAATTTTTACAATATTTATGTTTGGTTTGAAATAACTCAATTAATCAAGTAACACAATTTCCTCTTTCTACAGGGAAGTTACGGGGGGCGTTGTCACGAATGGAGCCATTCTACTGTGCTCAGTGTAGGACTGACTTCACCCCCCATTGGAAGCAGGAGAAGAGCGGCAGAATCCTCTGCGAGCAGTGCATGACTTCCAATCAAAAGAAGGCTCTAAAGGCGGAGCACACAAACCGTCTGAAAAACGCATTTGTCAAGGCTCTGCAGCAGGAGCAGGTCAGAATTTGTTGTAGCCACTAAATCCAATAAGTGAGTGAGTGCTAGTGTCTGTCTGATCCATCTTCTCCCCTCAATGATAGGAGATTGAGCAAAGGCTGCAGCAGCAGGCAGCCCTGTCTCCCAGTACAGCCCCAAGTGGGCAGAATGCCAGCAAGCCAGAGGCAATGATACGACATCATGCTCTCCGCCAGGTATGTTTCCAATTTTCCGGGTTTTTTCAATATCTTTAGCATAAAATAAAAAGAAGCATTTTTGAATGTACATTTCCACTCTTGACTACAAATGTACACTCTATAATGCATTTAAAATAGTATCTTGTGGTGTTTTTGTAAATTGAGCACACCCTCAGCAAGTGGCCGTGTATAAAACGGGGACACATTCTCCCGTATCACACCATGGAGAGAACAGAACAGTTGTGTTGTCATGAACGGTGAGCGGAAGCTGGCTGGCCTGCATCACCCTCCTGGCTGCCAGGAATGTTGCTCTCCTAAGCAGCCAGGAGGACAGGGAGATGCAGAACATGGTAAACACAAAATTCAAGACTGCAAGTGTCGGTGTCAAGTCTCCCAAAAATGTTTTTCAGTACAGCTATCACTGGTAGCGTCGTTTTGTTCAAACCACCATTGGGCGTGCCTACCTAAATATGCAGCTTGCCCAGTAAAGTAGCATAGTACACAGTTGGTAAAGTCCTCAAAGTCTTATCATTGCGTGTCTCATGTAGCACATTGGTTTCAACCAGCCTTTAGTTTCTTGTTGCCTTTTTTAAGCTTTATTTGAGATTTCTTAGACAGGAAGAACTACCAACTACCACATCAATTATCAATTGTGTTGCTAAAGCTAACTAACATCTTGGTACCTTTTGTGCAAAGAATGCTATAATGTTTTACAAAAATGTACAATGTTGTTAAACTGGGATATTGTAAATCTGTAAAATACAAGAAGTCTGCTTCTCCCGGCTGAAAAAGCTTTTCCAGAGAGATAATTTATGTTTGCTGTGCACCCAAGCCTGAGTGAGTGTGACTTGGGTTACAGCATTTAAAACAGCACTCAATCATTGAATAGCTACTGTCCCTTTCTCATTAACTAAGCATTAAGCATACAGCCAGGTGAGATAAACTAATTAAAATAATAAAATAACCACACACAAATATCCGACTTGCTGCATGTGTGAGGACAAACCCTTTCACATAATTCCCATTTCTCATTGACATGCTCACATTTAGACTAACCAAAGCATTCTACCTAACAATATACTGACATTTTGATGTTCAAAGTGTTTTGGGGAGAGATTGATATCAGGATTTGTAATCTAAGGACAGTGTTGTCTAACTCGTGATATATCCTCAAGGCAAAAATGAAAAATAGCCCACACAATCCCAATCAGAGGATTGGTTATGCATAAAGATATGCAAAAGAAAAACAACAAAATGTGATTCTTTCCAGGCTCCTCAACCCCAGGCACCAATGCAGCGGGGGATGTCAAGCTCAGCACGGGGGGTTCTGTCCAACTTTGCCCAGGCCTCCCAGCTGTCAGTGGCCACTAGTCTGATGGGAATGACCAGTGCAAAGCGATGCACCAGCGGAGGAGGCAATGGTGGCCCTGGGAGCAGCAGCAGCAGCAGCAGCGGCAGCAGCAGCAGCAATAGGCTCCAGCATGACAGTCGTCGGCAGATCTACAACATCCCTGGTCAGCTGACAACAACGCTGTCATGAGTTTATTGTTTCAAAGGTCATATTCTTTTGATGATAATGATGAAAGCTCTTTAACCAAATCTTTGTATTTATTTTGTATCTTAGGGTTAAATATTGCCTATCTGAACCCAGCAGCGGTTGGAAGCCACAAGAGTCCCAGCTTAGCAGACCGGCAAAGGGAGTACCTTTTGGACATGATCCCACCTCGCTCCATTTCACAGTCCATCTCTGGACAGAAATAATCCTCTTACCCTACCAACTAACTCCTTTAAAAACAACCCTGACACAGCACTCCTCCCTCAATCAACATGTCCCTCCCCATAGCATGCAGTGCCTGTCCATGTGCCTACCTTAAACTAACCCCAGAGAACAGCAATCAGCAAGACAAATACACCAAACTTGTCAGTCCACCCAAAATGTCTTACTTCATAATTGTTTGACAAGGTTGTTAAATTATAAACCTGTTGTTGTAATTCTTATATGCTGTGTTTTTCTATAATTATCACAGCCATGTTTCTTTTGTTGTTGTATCTATTTTGCTTTTCAGCCTTGTTGCGAGAGGGACTCTTACGGATGACTATGACGGTGGCTTGGCTAGTCGGTCAGTTTGCTGCCCTGTTCACCACTTTGATCACATGGGTACTCAGACAGGGAGGTATCTAAGCAGTTGTTTAGATAGACGAGTTGGTGGTGTGTTTACGAGAGCTCCTGACCAGGGCATACAAAGCATTTCTCAGTGTTGTACATTCATTTTTAAATTCATTCTGAAATCCATTCAGCTCGAAATTAAAAGTTAGTGTTGCAGAATAACGGATACCATATGGTTTAAAATATGAAACGGATGTTTTTATACTTACACAACCTAATAACAACGATAGTTTATTTTGTGCATGTCAATATTTAGTTGGAAGAACATAAATGAGCTACTTTTAGCCATATCATCTACACAAAATAGGATGTTAAATAGAATGTTTTTGCATTTATGTGAGTACATGAGCCTGAACAAGTCAGTTTGCAAGTTAAGACTGGAGAGATGAATGTTTCTGCATTCTGGCTTTTGAAAATAGAGGGCAGGCAAGGGACAGCACACAGGCGGCTAACCTTCATGCCACCTTGAAATATATTGGCCATTTTACAATAACAGACTTGAGGTGCAAAGTGCAGCCAGTAATTAACTGCATTAATTTTTTTGTTGTATCCCTTATCCAATTGTAGCATCTAATTGTTGTAGCATTAACAAACGCAGAAGAACCCAAGCCTTGGCAGATTATGTCAATTTGATTTTTTGCTCTGCATATAGGACACACTTGTTTTTGTCTTTGTGTGTACAGCTGTAGAGCGTTTATGGCTTTTGTAGCCGTCATCATACCTTCGCTTGTTTTGTTCAGTTCACTTGCATACATGATTGCAATCTTCTAGAGATGCAAATTGTTAGTAAACCATACTCGTGTGAATGTTTATGAATTCTCTCCACTACAGTACTACATTCTATTGGCCAATAGGATGGGATTGAGTGAATATTGGTTGCTAACAACTTCACTCCGTTTTTTTTTTTTTTTTCACACATTTCCAACAGAAATGGCACTGGCAGCGTCTTGAAGTTATGCTCCGGCTTTTAAAACCATACATTTAACAAAGCTATACACTGCTGTACAAAGCTATACAGATTAACGTTTTTTGAAGACCCAGGGAATCTCCAATAATGGTTTACCGTGTTGTTCACAATGGTGACCGCAACGATGTTTCCAGTTTATTCAAGTCCATGCCTATGGTCCCTGGTTTGTGCATTGCACTTATTAACTGCAATAAGTGATTGTGATATTGTAGGTATTTTTTTGTGGCTGCACATTATCTGTGTGATACATCGTTAAGCTTGTAAAATAATACAATTGGTATAAAATAATTCAACATTTTAATGCAGCAAAGATGAGAATATGCATATTTCCTTGCAGAGATTATAGGGAAGGCTTTGCCTCTAGCCTCTATTGTTCACACCCCATATGTATGGACAATCCATAAAAGCATCTGGGTAATCAAATTCAGCCTGTTGCCCAGAGAACTCTGTATTTATTTATTAAACCATACACTTTCTATGCTCAGTCACCATCACAGAGTAGTCATGGTGAAGAGGCATTCATATATCAACAAAAGGATTTTGAAATGTGTATAAAGATACATTGTTACCATTTTATTTTCAGTAACCTTTTTGACCATTTTCAATCTTCTATATCCTCCTATTGTAGTCCAAATGTAATGAATGACAGATAATTTAATTGCTATTAAAATAATCGTTTAAGGACAACACCTATTTGATTCGAACAGCGTGTCCTTTATATGGTAGTCACAGCTACTAAAAAACTAGTTGTGTGTAGGCAATAAGGGTGATGACAAATTACCAAGGTGTGGTCCTCAAAGAATTGAATGCTGTCACAGTCAATATTTCATTTCAGCATTCGGTTTGGCAAACATTATTCAGCATTTACTGTATGGTTATTGGCTCTTGTGAGCGCTTTGCATCCACTGCATTGAATGGTAGGATGTTGAATTTGGAGGTTTTGATTTATGTTGGTCATTTTAAAAATATGTTTAATGTCGTACAAGTGTTAAATTGAAGAGTTTGAGATCATCTGCCTTGCCTCCTCCTTCCCCCTGGCGTGTGGTTATTAGAACTAGTTGTATGCATAGTGCAAGTGCTTAATCACAATTCTAACGCTGGTATCACCACTGCTCACAGTAAGCTTTGCTCACCCCCTTGCATTACAATCTGTTTGGAATGGTTGGAAGGAATTATTTAGGCCACAGCGTAAAACTTTCTTTTGCTTAGTAGTTTTTATTATTATTTCCCTTTATCTTAATAGTCCTTAAAGTACCTTAAAGTCTTTTATTCTTGAGAGGGGAAAGCTCATTATCAGAAGACTTTTTGAGAGTACTTTTGGGGCTGTTTTTTTATTTGTTTAGTTTTTTTTTTTTTAAGGTATTTTGTTTTTGAAATTGGCACTATATTGGCTTCTTCGTATTTGTGGTACAGTGACAAATTTGACATACGGCAGAACATAATTAGGTAGACATAAACGTGCCATGATGAGAATGACTTCCTTGAAGACCGCTAGCAAGACTTAGAATTGGTCTTCTTTTATTGTGCTTAGTAGTCGTAGTACTAGTAGTAGTAGTGGTGGTGATGGTAGTGGTAGTAGTAGTAGTTGTAGTAGTAGTAGTAGTAGTGGTAGTAGTAGTCCTTTAATTTTTTTCACGTATGAATATTTTGACGAGACGGCACATAGATATCATAGGATACACATTGTGGGATTGTCTTTTTTTTCAGTTTGTTTTAAAATTGTAATCACTTCAATGTGAATTACTTCTTACAGTGATCAATACAAGGACACATTTTGTTTGACATATGTGCCATAATAAGACTTTGCAATAACCAAGAGCTTAGACCAGACCCATCTCCAAGAAGACCATTGCTTGAACAGGCCCCTTTTATTTTTATTTTTTTTGGGGGGGGTATAACCACAGCCGCACCACAGCCACAAGACATTATTAGAAATAACAAGGACACAGAAAATAGTGCAATTGGAATATTAAGAGGAAACTCAGGATCAGCACTCCTGTCCTTTTACACTGTGGCCCATATCTATTGATTCAATATTAAGTAGTGCATCAAAAGCCTCCCATGTCTTTCGTTATCCAGTATGCAGATGTTTTAACTCAGTAGTTACTTGTGGTACCGTGTGTTACTTTCAAACTTGACACAGACTTAAATTTGAAGGTGGAAAGAGTTGTTTGTGTCGCTTAAAAATAGCCTTTCTACCTAGAGACATTTTCTTCTTTTTTGGGACAATTTTCTTCTTTTTCCTGTTGTATTAGTGTATTCTTACTGCTATTTTTGCGTTGTGAAAAATGTTTTTCTAACGTCTCCTAAATAAAATGGTGGTGTACCTGAGAGGTACAACAGCCCCTTGGAGACGATAATCAAACAATGTCTATATTGAATATATAGATGCCTGGCTCGAGAGAGGAAAAAAATGGATATGGATAATATCCAATGCAAGAGACTTGGATTAATCATTGTGTGATCGCACACAGTTCGCCTCACTCTGGAGGAGGAGCACTTTTCATATTTCCTATTGAAAATACTTATTTTAATGGAAAGTCCTACAATTTCAAGACATTAAGATTCGACATCAAGATTGGATACTATCTATTGTTTGTGAGAGCGTGTCGAGGGAGATTACTGTATGTTGTTTTTGTCATTTTGGTGTATACATCATTTATTAAGTCAGTTATATTGTTATAGTATTCTTTGCCTGTCTTGGACAAAGTCTTTAGCTTTCTTCATGTCCAATGATTTACATCTTGTGCTATTTTCCACGAAGCACATTCATTATTTTCTTTTGGAGTCATATACACTCCTATGTTTTCAGCGGTCCAAATATTTGAGCAGTGTTTAGTCAATTTAAAGTATTATTCTGAAGTTGAGATGACCACATGAGAGCTTCAAAGCCCTTTGTGGAACAATGGTAGGAGTTGCAGATCACACCGGGCTTTAATTTGGCAATCTTTTCAACACTCTTTTCTGTCCATTGAGTATTTTAAAATGTTATGCTTCACAATTGGCTTATATGATGTTTTTCATTAGCCCATACAGATTTGTGGTCAATTTGTACTGAGGAAAAGAACATTTCAAAAATATTTCTGTAGCCAAATCCAAGTATCATGTTTTCTTAAGCCTTGTTTTGTTTCTTTGTCTAGTTACCCATTACAATGGGAATGAAGATCTACAATGAGACTTATTTTCTGGGCTTCCAAGTTCATTTAAACAGTGCTACAGAATTAGAGTTGTTAATGCCCACCCCCAACCCCCTGGTCTGAAAAGGCACTCGGTGATACATACATACATTTTTAAGAGTATTATGCTGTTTTTGTACATGATGAATGAAATGAGAACAAGCTGCACTCATAGCCCTATAGCCTTGAAACTACCTAGGATTTAATTAATCAGTGCAATACATACATTGAAGTTTACATTTTGAATATTTTTTTTTGCGTGTTGTATAAAAAATGTTAATGGTTTAAAAACGGTGTCTCCCACATGCCCTCTCTTCCAAATGTAAAAACGTCCAGATAACTTTGTATCTAGATTTTTTTTCTTAAGGTACATTCATAAGCTTGCCACAACCATTCTTTTTGTTAACATCCCATGGTGAAGTAAAAAAAAAAAATCAGTTATTGACTATAAAATGGAACAATATTTGCCATGTTGGAAGTAATTACTTAATGTAAATAAGCTTTTTTCCTCCCTTGTACTAAAAAAGGAATCAAAATTTAAATGGTTGTATATTGTGTAAAAACGCAAACAAAAAGCCATGAATATTGTGAAGCTTGTCATTTCGTTTTGTGATTTCCCTGTATATTATTGTGTTACAAATGTGCAAAATGTATGAGATTTAACTCTTATTGTAGATCTCCCAGAATGTGTTTCCTTTTGTATTGTTTTGGGAGGAAAGTGGTCATTGGTTTACAGGGGAGATATAATAGCATTTGGTTCTGGTATCAAGAGTCCCATGCACCCCATCTATCCCCAAGTTCTTTGTAGAAAGAATATGCATCATATTTCTTTAACTGGGCATCTAAAGTGAAATTCCTCTCCTACTTGGGGTTCAGGTATGAGTAGTTGTGTACCAACATTACCTCAATGTCAAACCAATTCTGTTTTGGGATACAAATAAGCTGATCTTGGTATAGATACATTCAGTATTTTTACATGATCTCATTTAAATGTATATTCATGGCAACAAATTGCTCTACTAAAGCATAAGAAGGTAATACTGAATTAAATGCTTTGCTTAAATACTCTAGCATTAAAAAGGGCAAGGCAATCCTCTATTTTAAATATTGTAAACCATTTAACAAAAATGATCACTTTTCCTAGGAGCTGGAAAATACAATATGAATAGAAATCTGTTCTATTGTCACATTAGTTGCTGTTGAAAATGCAGGGAATATTAATGTTATTGATTTAAAATTGACATCAGGAGAATGAATGAGAATATTAGTTAAGTAAATTTAATCTGATATTTAATAAATCAGTTTGTATTTTGCTCATGACATTAATCCTTACCTTTTGCACATCCTTGATATTTAAATGTCTTCAGAAAAGAAAATTAGATTAGCTGTTTAAATACTGCCAATTGATTGAAAAAAAAATATGCATTGACTGAAAAAATAAGCTAATTTTGAAGGAAAAACTTTGTAATATTTATCTCTTGCAAGCTATGTTTAATAAAGGTTGAAACATTTATGTTATACAGCGTGACCTATGTAACTGCTGAAATTTTCATATTGCACTTCCTTGTTACCTAGACATTAAGGTGTTAAATCTGAAGCGCTGTCACAGCTGGGCAAGGAATCCATCCCACACTCATCAAGTCCCAAGTCTGTTCAGGCAGTAGTCCACTACAGTCAGGTACACACTGTATAGTAGTGGTGGGCCCATCTCGCAGCAGTGTTACAGGACAGCCTGCTGGGTAGCCAGGGTGTGATTTAACAGCCAAGTGCACCTGATGGCATACATTGAGTGGTACCAGGAGTTCTTGATGTTGCCAAGGTACTTGGTTAGAGAACAGAGGAACGTTTGGTCTTTATTGGTCATTCTCAGTTTCCGTTATAGATCTGGTAAATTGGAAAATTTAAAGTGATGGTTCGGAGTGAAATTCACCCTGAGGTCATTTACACCAATAGTCATGCTAAATACCCCCTCGGAT
>JAOPUI010000092.1:9168085-9179877 GCA_027123135.1 Urophycis floridana | reverse complement strand
TGACTGTTGTTTTTGGGATGAGTCAGGGAGCACCATTACTCAACGCACTATGGCATCTTGCCATACCACTACCACTCGTTTGTGATCGCGTGAAAAGTCCACTTGTGACCCTATCATACTAGTAAGAATAGAGTTCATCTTTCTTTGTCGACCTCGACGTAGTGGTGGAACACACCGATGCGAGTCCCACACGGGGGATTCTTTCATAAAAAGTGGTGGATACAAAATGACTCATGACGAAAACTGGTAGGTACGCGTCCCCACCGTCCCCACTGTATTCTACGCGCCTGATGCTTTGTGCTGTAACTGTCGTTACGACGTAAGGGCACACGAGGGCAGCAGAGACCAATCTCTATGCTGTGTGACATGGATACCTGACATTTTACTCACGTAAAAATGAATATAAGGCCACTTTCGGGACCAAAACTATGTACCTTGTAGGTATTTCTTTGTATTTTTTTTTAATTATTATGTTATGATAAAATATAATAAAATACAATAGGCCTAATAGGTTAATATGATTTATGTAATTGTTTCATTGGATTTAAACTTGCAAACTTGTAAATGTGCATTTATATTACCACCCCTCTTTTGGTGGCAAAAACATTCAAATTTATCACACATCTAGTTCACTGAGAAGCTGTGTAACCATAGATGTCTGTGTATTCCATTGATGAAAGTACCCTTCACAGTATTATCACAGTAGTCATCATGCAGTTGTCATAATCTATTGCAAAGCTTGCAAAGAGTCCTGGTAACGCCTCATAAATTGTAACATTCATGATCAGCCTGTACAGATGACGTATAACCCTCCATTACAAATTAAAGGAATAATACGTTTTATACACACATACACATACATGCATAGCCTATAATCTAAACAAAAAAAAATCATGGATTTAAACAAATGCTGAAGCTGCTCTTAAGCAATACAGAGCTGTTTTGCTTAAGCAATACATCCGGTCGCAGTCAGCTAGCCCACTTCACATTTTCTTCAGGAAATGTACTTTCTAGTGTATTTTATCGTCGTAATCAATACACAGTACAGCAACCAAAAAAATGGGGCTCAAAGCATGTGTTAAAGGTTTGTCGAGACATTCTAAGTAGCCATAATTAGTGGGCTAGCTTTTAGCTAGCACACTATTGTTATTCCCACTATTTCTTTCTTTCTTTTTTTATCATAAGTTCTCTCCAAAACGTTGCCGCTTAACTACTTTGTCATACTTTGTGCTAGAAACTTAATTCAAACTTTAAAACATTCAGCTACTTTAGGAATCAACAGGGTCTATTGTTATTTTGTACCGTTTTTTTTAAATAGTTTTTAAGATATTAAAGTTTTAGTAATAGTTTTGTCCCAGTCAAATGAATGGTGTAATGTTCAGTTGTTAGAGTGATGGCAGTTGGTGATTTGAAAATATCCACACATTTTGTAAACTGCCGCCACTCCTACAATTTTCACAGTACTTTCATACATACATCAAAAGGTTTATATTTTCATGCAGTCACTCACAGTCAAATATCTAAGCGATACCATTTATAGTTTTTGAATTATTAATGTTTGTTTGATACTCACTCCAATCATGTATCTGTATCTCCAATACACACACATGGGCACTCCACTCTAGGTCGCAGTTGGTCATTTCAAATTCATACCCGTTTTCTAACTTGTCGTTACTCCACCAATTTGTAAGCTAGGCGGACATATTATATATCAATCTGTTTGTCTGTTTCCCTGGATTCCTACCGTGTGGGAATCTTAGCTGTGACATGTATACTTTTTGAGATAGAGCCATTTGAAGCCGGCCCTGCTTTCCTCATAGAGAATAGCGGCAGTTTGGAGAAAAAAACACATCCGGTTGCGGTCAGCTTGCCCACATCACATTTTCTTCAGGAAATGTACTTTGAGTACTTTGAGTACTTTGAGTTTCTAAATTATTTTGCCTAGAAATATTCAAGCCAACAAATTAACTGGTGGGTAGCATTCTGAGTTGATATGTATCCCAATGTTCACTTTGATTTCTGGAGATATCCTGCTTCAAGGACTGCTTGAATAGGCCGTTTTTGCTTGCCAGTGCTCTGCTGTATTAGGTTAAAAAAATGTTTTTGTCTAATTGTGTAATGCTTTAGTGGTGTTAACAGGCTGAATCTAATTGTACATTGTTGTAGTGGTGTTAGTAGACTTAATATAATTGTAGATTGTTCTTGTGTTATTAGACTACACACTGGTATAATTTCCTGCTCTGCTTTACTGGCTTTTTACATTGTTATTAGTAAATTGCCCTGTGTCGGGTCAAGTCAGCTAGCCCATATATACTGTATGGGCTAACTGAATATATAATATTCCACCATATTCTGTTGTGGCCTAGTGTTGTGCAAGCTAGGGCTACTTGCACATAGGGTTTTGGTGATTTAATCTTTTAACCAGTAGTATAGAGTATTTAGGATACAGTTAAGGAAGTTCCCTAACTTTAAGAGATCACCCATCTTCCCCGGTTGAGGTGTGTAAACTGTTCTTGGTTTGACAGTGGAAACAGGCTTATATTGAGGTGTGTGTACCTGGTGCTCTGTGTTTGGGTCCGGGGGAGGTGTGTGTACCTGGTGCTCTGTGTTTGGGTCCGGGGGAGGTGTGGATGTGCAGACTGTGTCCTGGCTGTAGCGTGGCTGAGGAGCCCGGGAGGATGGAGTCGTTACTGCACACTGACAAGGTGTCTGAGAGAGAGAAGTTACAGTTGAACATATCAATCAACATCCCATCTCCTTTGACTGTTCTATCTAAAACAATACAAATAGTGAAATCCTTAACAGAAGCATCAATGACCAATCAAATGAAACCAATACAGTGATGACAAAAATGGCACAGCGGCATCTTTCTTCTCACATACACATGACAACCACCCGCTTCAGCTACCTTTGTGGTTGAAGATGCCCTCCATCTCCATGGAGGAGCGGGAGTGTGCGATGCAGAGCATGGCGCAGGGCACCAGGCCCTCGTGTGCTGGGGAGCGGTCGGTGGTTCGCACCAGACACCAGTCTGGTCGCTCATGGCAACGCTCCAGCACCTCCACCGTCTGGCCACGGCGCACTGTCAGCTCGTTGCTGTTGCCCGCCATGAAGTCGTGGATGACCACTGTGAGCTCACAGCCACCTGACAGCTGGGGATCAAATGAAATACACGGTCCAAATCTCAATGAGTATTCATGTACTAGATAGGTTTTTTAATGTTATTCAACAATGTTCTGTCTTTAGTCTACAGTATGTGAGTTACATTCACACCAGAGGTCGACTGGACACTTAGTTCTTTTCCTGATGATACCTGTTTGAAAATTTTGTCAAAATACATTTAGATAATATAAAATGTATTCATAAGAAATACATTCATAAGTCTGAAAAACTACCGTAAAACGATTTTGCGATCACAATACTTTTGTAATCATTTATGGTTTGCTTGATGATTACACAAGTACACATTTGCAACTCTACTTCATGCTTCATGTAAGAAATGCTGTGCCCTGTGAATCATGTGAAAAGGGCAGTCGCTGGGGTAGGAGGTGTGTGGGCTGTGAATACCTTTTGTGACTGCTTGCAGGCCTGGTTTTAGATTGTTTTTTGGCTGATGATCACTAAAGTACCATTCACATCGTCCCCAGTAAATTACTGGGATAACCTGTGTGATGGGTTTGTTCACTCCACTTGAAAGTGTCGGATGGACATGACTCTTTACATGCATCTTCCGGCAATGTTAGTGCTTTAATTCACAACACAGCTGTGTTGTGATATAGATGTTATCAAGTCTTGTGCAGACAAATTACAGTGCAGACTTTCCGGAATATCGATCCCTGTTCCCATTCACACATAACCACATGCAGAAAATCTTCCTGAACATTGCAGGGAAAGATTGCATGTGTGGAAGGCTCTTTAGAGGAACAGATCGACAGCCTAGTGATCATACAAGAGTAGCCTCGCTAGCTTGGCACATAATATTGCATAAGTACAAAGGTCATAAAATAACATAGTAGTTGCTATCACACAAGGTTACTACCTATCCCTGTTATGAATACCATGAACACAAATTACACATTTTAAACATACACAAATCTGTACAGGAAAACACATACTTCAGAGTAAAGAAATAAGATTATGTGTTATGCGTGTGCATATGTAGTGTTGGTGTGTGTGTGTGTGTGTGTGTGTGTGTGTGTGTACCTTGTCGCTGTCCAGGGTGTTCTGGGAGGTGCGGGAGGCTAGAGAGATGGTGTCTGGTTGGCTGCTGCCCTCACCCTGACTATCCAGGTCTTCTCCATCCCTATTCAGGAACAAAAGCAAGTCAAGTTATGATTTGGAATTCAAACCAGCAGATTATCATTTTATGTGGGATTATGTTATCATCATGCCATAAAGATATTCTTGTATGGGCGCATTTCTGTTGCATGTCCTGTCCCACCCGTAATGGCCTTCTGTTTGTACGTGTTAGTGTAGATGTGTGCATATGTGTGTTATGTTTGTGTGTACCTGCGGCCCTTGTGGTGCTTGGCGGTGGTGGCCTTGGGGATGTGAATGGGCTCCTTGAGTGCTCCACGGAGGTGAATGGTGCGCTCCTGGATCACCTCCCTGATGTGTTTGATCCAGTCCTGCTTGTTCTCGATGTTGGACGCCTGGCAGGGGCAGGGAGAGGGGAGGATGAAAGTTGAGGGGGTGGGTGGAGGATGTTCATTATTTAATCTGAAGATATGAGCGTTAAATCTGTAAACATGTCTCACAAATCTGAAGTTGCCTCCTTTCTTTACCTCTATATATAAATGTAGGATTTGGATTTCAATGTCTGCAGTCAGATTAATAAAAATGTAATCTGAAAGACTGATCTGAATAAATGATATGTACTAGATACTAGAGTATAGAAGTGCATACTATGATATGCACTTCTATATTTTGTAATTGAGCCAGAGAGGAGGGCAGCTTCAGACTTGATGGTGAGGGAGATCTGGGGGCTGTATTGGGAAAAGAAGGGGAGTGAGGGGAAGTAGGTACTCACCATAGCTCCGTGTTTGAATCCCTGACTTAGCTTTGATTAAAATACAGAATAAGAAAGTGTTTACTTGTTTGTTTTTTGATAATCAAATGATTATTATTATAATTTGTTTTACAGGACATTGATTTAATATGGATGGTGGTCGCACAGAGCAGACATACAACAATAGTCTGGTGGTGATCTCACAACGTTTGCCTAAGCCAATGATATGCAAGGTGCATCGTACAGAATACAGCAATGTGTTGCAATGTATAGTGGTTTGTGTATGTCTTGGTGTGTGTTGTGCGTGAGAGAACCATGTTATTTAGTAATGAAACAACAGATTTGCAGTGATTTCCAGGTAGTCTCCATAAAACATTTAAACAATGATATAAGTGAAACATGTGGCAACATGCTTCTCAAATGGCTGACAAATATTGAGCTTTTTACGTAGCATGGATCAGCATTTGTTTTCAAACAAAGTTCACCCTATTTTACAACAAAGAAAAGATGCATACCTGTTAGTCTCTCTGAAGAGATGTTTTCCAGGTTATTATGTTATATAGGTTAGGTTAAAATTCATTGTGTGGGAGGTGTTAAAGTATTTAAATTAATTTTGGTAATGCTGCCAAATTTGTGTTTGTGTTTGTAGTGATTGCTTCGCCCAGTTTATATACTGTACATATTTAGTTGCTTTTTTTCTGATCATAATATGCAAACACATAATTTCCGTGGTAATAGAAAATCTATGCTGTGAAATGTTTCTTGTAACCGAAAAATCTTAATTGTGGGCAAGCCGAAGAAGTCTTTGCAGTTTATAGTATATCAGGCATGACTAATAATAGCCTTGTCCAATATTCTTGTTTAGGACTATATTTAGAAACTAGACTGTAATTAAAATGATTCATTGATGGGTTATAGCTAAATAAAATAAATAAAGTATCTACTACAATACAGCTCTACAGAAAAGTTGTAGAAAGGAGTGGGGTGTGTTATCACCATAGCTACGACCCTTTTGTTATTTGTTTTTAGCATTGTCACTGTGCAGGAGCGTTATAATGAGCAATGTTGTAGAATATTGCACCATAAATGGTGGCATTATACTATGAATCCAAGAAGCTTAACCTTCTTCGACACAGACATTGAAATCAACCTCATGTCAGAAAGAGCACCACACATCCACACACGCTGTGGTATTATATGGAGGTGTTCGCAAAGATTAACTCGCTCTTGGACATGGACTTTAACCGCTGCAGAGATGGAGCTCCACACATCCATACACCATGGTGTTATATATATATATATAAGTGTCCAAGAAGATGAACCCTCTCTTGGATGTGGACATCAATATTGACCACAGCACAGACGGAAAAATTGTGTAGCAAATGGCAGTTTGCGCATTAGGGGGATTATGAATGGGTGTGCATTCCTTAGTAAATCCATGTTTTGGAGAGGTTAGTTTTTGAGGTAGTTTCCCTGTTTGATAACAAAGAGTAGGATGTCTCAATGGTATTCATTGTGGTATGAAAAACAAATCTGCCCTGATACTGCACACCGTCATGTTATCAAAAGTAACACAAGTAACACTGGTTGCTATCAAAAATAATTATCAATACACATAACAGATGGCAATAATTATAGGTCTATGAATGTTGTTTACCATTATGGAGTACGGTGTGTGAGAAACGTAGAAGTTCTGTTACCTCCGCCTTACTTACAACATGTACAGTGTCAATGGTGACTATGATGAATATACCTAAGTGTAATTGTTTAAGCGGCTTTATTCACAGGCTAAAAAGTAGTGAAGAAATCAACCTTGGTGCAATTAAAATCAATGTATTTTTCGCAAAACGGAAATCGTAGTGTATGTGTACAGTCCTATGCAGCTCTATTTGTCATTATTTTATTGAAAACCACAACAAGCAATTGTGTTCAATGTAAAAGTACCTTTACCTGTAAGCAATGACCTATAGTTTTACATTTACAAACTAAATATAATTCATAAATCTGTCAAAGAACCTCATCACTTGAAACTTGGCTACTCGATGCTGTCATGGATGATTACATCATTTTGGTCTACGGGCACCTTACACAATACAGGCCAGTATAGGCCACCATAGTCATTGGAAAGGGAGAGGAGTGGGGATTTAGTTGGTTGCAATCTGCAATTTAACTGGTAGTGGTCACCTCAATATTACACACTGGACAAATAAAGGCAGACAGCGATCAGTTTTTGATGGACAATCACTTAAGCCCTTTCACATACACTTCCCTGTAAATTACTGGAATAACAATGATATAACTCATTGTGTGGGAAGTGCTGTTATATAGTTATATTATAACACATTTTGTTGAAGGTATTATGTTATATAGTATATGTGGGAGGGAGGTCAAGAGCTTCAGCAGGTATCACAGTGATGGAAGCATGTTACACGACAAAGAGAATGAAAGATGCAATGATCCACAGTAAGAGACAAACAAAAGACAGAAAGAAAAAGCAGCCACATAAATATCCACTTCTCCATGTTGGTGAACACCACCAGATGACAAATGAGGAAGAAAAGAGATGCTCGGAGTCTACAGAAATAATCAAACAACGTTGTCTACCACGAAACCAGCTCATGCAAAGAAGAAAGCGGAGAACTGCAAGTCTAAGGGCCTTTTCATACCTACAGTTTGGCTCATTTGGTCTGAATCAGCAGCTCGTTTGTTACAATGTTGCACTTTCACTTTGGTGCAGTGCTCACAGAGCGGTATTTAAGATTTGAAATGTTAAACAGATGCCACACGTAAACAATACACCGGGGTTCAGAACAAACACTCAAACAAACTAGGTGTGAAAGCACCCTAAGCGAAATGCAAGGGCCCAGGGAAGATGTTGCAGCAAAAGAAACAGCAGGGAAAAAAAGAGAAAGGAAGAGCAGAAATAAAGAGAAGAGTCCTACCTTGAGCACAATCTTGTTATCGGAGGTTGGGGTGCGGCCCACCCAGAGAGCAAACTTACAGGGGTCTCCCTCAACGTGCTCCGTCACCCCTAACTCTGATGTCTGGTAGGAGAGAGAGAAGGAGGAACACAATTATATCATAGAAAATGGACAGTGGCCAAAAGTAATTATCAACATTATCAATGTTTTCAAATTGCACGTCTACTGATGATTATTCTATTGTGATGTACATGATGCATTATTTCCCTGTTAATTTAAGATATAGTATGGCTTTGTGTATTCACAACATTAAGAGTATTCAGAAGTGGTCCTTACAAAGAGCTTGCTCTTGTAGATGTACTTGCTCCTCCCATTGGAATCCTTGACCTCCTTGCTGAAGACCAGGGACATCTCAAAGAGAAAGAGGTGCCGCTCACGGCCCTTGCGGATCAGAGTCTTGGGGTCCCACACCTGGAAGGAGTCCTGCAGGATCAGCTCCCCCTGGGACTCAAGGTTCTCATCAAAACCTGGGAAAAAAATATGGAGGGCATTATGACCCTAAGACTCCCGACTACTTCATCATGGGAATATGTGGTGGGTGAAGCCCACCTTCCAGCATGGAGAGGTGCATGGCGTCGTTGGCTCTCTTGGGGACACTGAGCATCACCTCTAGGCCATCCTTGATCTCCCCCTTTCCTTCCTCACAGCAAGTCAACAGTTCCTAAACACACACACAAAGTAAACACACTCATGAAGTTAAGGAACCATGGAAGCGGTAACCATGGAGGCTGTAACCAAGGAGGCTGTAATCATGGAAATGGTAACCATGGGGACTAACTATGGAGCGGAAAAACAGCAGGATGGTGTACCTTCAGCAAGAGCTGATACTTGGTGATTCTCTGCACGGGCTTAATAAGGTAGGAGGAGATGGAATTGGCCAATCGGTGCCTCTGCTGGATCTCCTGCAACGTGACCGCAGAGAAAAACAAAGCTGGATTTTTTTACACACATGGGTTTCCCATGATCTGACGGACCAGGAGGGTGATACTCACGTCAAAGTAGGGCCCTGCATGCTCCAGAATGAGCTGGGTGGAGTCTGGCTTGTTCTTACAGTAGTTCACATACATCTGGAATTTATCAGCCTGTAGCATACACAATGTAAAAGATATTGATTTTTTTTTTTTTGTCGTTGTCCAACAGATTGAAAGACTACATAGTAAAAAAAAAGACAAGAGCACTCACCCATGTGACGAAGCAATGGCCCACATCTTCAGGCAGCTGCTCGTACTTCTCCAGCTCCTTGAGGAAGATGCTGGTGAAATGCAAGAAACCAAAAATATAGATACAAAATAAAATAAATAGTAATGATAACTTCTTAATCAGTGTCTCTGTTATTTTGGGATACATTCTCTGTGAGATTGCTTTAGGGAGATTAAGATGGACTAGCTGCTACTCCAACACACGATTAATAAAATACAATGTATTTGTACCGTATGTTATAACATCACTAAATATAACAGCTAGAGACACAGCATAAGGTACCCTTTCAAACAGGGCTCTTTTTAAGTACACATTCTAGTTGTTCCAAACATAGTGGGCCATTGAGAAAAATAGACAGTGGCTTGTTTCCCCTCACTTATGGTGGAACTCGTAGAGGTCCTGCATGTTGCCGAAGATGATGTGTTCCTTGTTGATGATCCCTGGTGGAATCTCCTCCACCCCACTGGTCATCTCCCACAGATATGTCTGGGGGGGGGGAGAGAGAGAGACAGAGAGAGAGAGAGATAACGCTGCAATGGAGGAATATATATCTACTGTGTATATAAATAAAAAGTTGAATCCTGAAATATAATGTATAATGCATCTCGCTCGTGCGTCAAAATGATAAAATTACAACTTACATCCATGCACTCCCGCAGGTCGCGCACATAGGCCTTCTCTGTCTGAATCAGCTCTGCCATGATGAACCTAGGCATGCACACACACAATTAAACACTGTACGGCCTTTTCCAAACCAGAAGCCATGGGTCAACGGAGCGGTCTGCACGGCGCTGAAAGCACGGAAAGCTACCGTGTGGGGGAGTTGACCGCTTCTCTTCCAGAGAAGCTGAACGCCTTCTACACCCACTTTGAGGTGCACAACAAGCCAGATATTCTGTTGGAACAGGACAGCTGCCCACTCGAGATATCTTGGGCAGATGGGTGCAAAACATTTAAAAAGATAAAGGCACACAAAACCAGGGCCGCGCTGTCAAGGCTTGCGCATACGAACTGGCAGATGTTTGCACAGACATCTTTAACCTTTCCCTGCTCCAGTCTTTTGCCCCACACGCTTTAAGAAGCCCACCATCATCCCAGTCCCAAAGAATCCGAACGTGAGCTGCCTAAAGGAACATGGCAACCTCTGTTTGCCTATCCACTACATTAGACCCACTCCATTTTGCCTAAAGGCCAAACAGGTCCATGGATGATGCAATAGCATTCCCACTGCCCTCTCCCACCTGGATCAGAGGAACACATATGTGCGGATGCTGTTCATCGATCACAACTCTGCTTTTAACAGCATAGTGCCGTCCAGACTTGCATGTCAGTTCCACCTTGTGCAGCTGGATCCTGGACATCCTGACAAGCAGGCCACAAGCTGTATGGATCGGCAACGTCACCTCCTCTACACTGACCCCCAGCGCCGGTGCCCCACAGGGATGTGTCCTCAGCCCCCTGCTGTACTTCCTGTTCACCCACAACTGCACGAACACACACAGCTCCAACATGTCATTAAGTTGGCTCATGACGCCACCATCATCGGCTGCATCACTCACAGTGACAACGCTGCCTAGAGAGCAGAGGTGAAAGCTCTGACATTAGGACATCTGGAGCTGGTCACACTACACAGGTGTGATCGTGAAGCACACCTGTGTACAGCAACGGCAGCGCCCTCGACAAGCCGCTACTGAACTGATGAAAACACTTGCACACACACACCATACACACATACATGATTGGGCCCCCACCCTCAACCCCGCCCACCAACTTCACCCTCACCCCTCACTCCCGCCCACCACCTTCACCCTCACACCCTGCCCACCACCCTCACCCGCGCCCACCGGGTATTTTTACTTTTGTATTTTTATTTTATTATGCAATGAGTTCACCCGAGTGACAAAAATTTCACTGCTGGTAAAGATGTACGTTGTTATCCAGTATATGACAATAAACTTGAAAACTCGAAACTACCTCTGAAATGCTCCAACTATTCAGCAGTTCATTCCCCAGCACTGTGAGAGCTAACGATAAGGAATTCATCGCAAGGTTCAAAGTTTTCTTCATTTCTCATTGGTCCATTTATACTGATGAACAACATAAAGGTGAGATTCATGGAAATTATGCTTTCTGCCTGCCAAGCAAGTCTCTCTCCAAGATGAGGACGGTGGCGTGGTTAAACATTATTGCTTATAGCTAACATTACATTTACTTAAGTCATTTTACAACATTGGCTATAAGAACAGTAGCCAATATTCAAATTGTTGAAAGTCTAATACGCTGGCAGAGCACAGATCAGGGACGTGTCAGTGCTTATAATGGTAGGACCACTCGTTTGCATTGTGGACCTCCACAAATGAAGTACTGAACACCTTCATGGTAAAACTAAGAACAGAAGGAGGAGCTGACATACTCCTTCCTGCGGGCCGACTTGCGTTTCTCCTCGTTGAGCTCATGGGCTGCGTCCCTCAGCTTGACCTCTGAACCCGGAGCACTAGCTGGGATGATATCCAACTGGAGATCCTTGCTCTGAGAGAGAGAGAGAGAGAGAGAGAGAGAGAGAGAGAGAGAGAGAGAGAGAGAGAGAGAGAGAGAGAGAGAGA
>JAOPUI010000092.1:9145216-9163001 GCA_027123135.1 Urophycis floridana | reverse complement strand
CTCCGCCCCTCGCTCCCCCGCCCTCCCGCGCTCGCTCTCTCTCTCCCTCCCTCTCTCCCTCTCTCACACCCGCTCCCTCTCTCCCTCCCTCCCTCACCCCCCCCCGCCCCCCCCTCTCTGTTGACAGCAGGAGAACATTCACACGGAGCTGAGAGGGCTCATTCCCACCCAGGCGTGTTGGAGTTCAGTTCACCAGCTGATGTTTCAACTATTTGCTCACTCGGGAACTCCGCAGCCCAGCAGCGCATCACTCCTGACGGCCTCAACCAACACTCTGCCACCTCCGTAGAAGAACGCGATTCACCACAGTGGTCGTAACACACAAGAGAAGTTCTCCTCGGGTCGGTTATTGTGAGGACAGACATGGCTTCTCGGGCGATCGAAAGTATGCAGTTGGCGGAGGATCAGAAGCGGATCTTGGAGCATAATTTCGCTAAAGTCAGCAGGCATCCCGACGAGACGACGTTCATGCTGATCGCAGCCGAGTGCGGACTATCGGAGGAGGACACGCAAGTGAGTAGCTGATGGGATGCTCTCCGCTTGAACCGACCGAGCCTGGTCTGACCAAACGGTTTGATCAAACGTCCTCGCATGTGTCGCGTGTGTTCGGTCACGTAACTGTGCGTTATATTTAGTAGTTTCATTCCGGATTTACGCGCAGAAACCATTCTTTAACCCCTGCCCAAAGTTAAGTTAAGTCAAGTTACCTCTAACTTATCAGTGTGGGCTACCACTGGAATCTCCACGTAAGTAACCTGCTGCCTGATCAGACCATGAGATCATCACACGCCACACGCCGCGCGAATGTGGTCATTACTTACTTTTATCTTATTTTTATTTTTTTTATTACTGCTTTCTATTGCACCAATTGCACCATGACAAATTCCTTGTAGGTGCAAACCTACTTGGCAATAAATCGAATTCTGATTCTGATTCTGATTCTGATGTGAATGTGGATGTGTGCATTCTTCCTCCCTCACCTGCTTGACCTCAGCCTGTAGGTGTCTGAGCTGGACACATTGCTCCAGGTGTCTGCGACGCTGCTCAGCAGCTAGGTCCACCTCCTGCTGCTTCTCATGGAGGAACTCCAGCAGGTGCTGAACGCGTGTGGCCATGTCCACATCGCGGTCACACAGCAGCTCAACGCCTGGGGGAAAGGCAAAGGTTAGGGTAAAGGGGGGGACAGCCTGGGACAACCTAGTCCCTGTGAATAGTGTAATGATAATGACCAAGCTGTGCTGTTGGCTTTGCATGTGTTGGTGTGTGTGTGCTCACCCGAGGCCTGCACCTCGTTGACATACTGCAGCAGCTCCTGTCCCTGATGGATGACATCGAAGGTGAGGTTGTTGACGGTCAGGGCCTTGTCTGCGTGGTGCTGGAGCTGCTGCTCTGCCAGAGTCAGGTCCTCTGTGTCAAACTCACTCATCTGGCTCGTCAGCTCCTCATTCCATGACTCCAGGTCTGAAATGATCTGGGGAAAGGGAGAGGGGGTGCACATCCATATTGCAATGAGCAGAAGTCACTGAAGGCAGTGATATGCTTGGCATCCTCAACAATGCAAAGAAGTACGTAGAAATAACTATTAAAAATGTTAAATAAAATAGATGACTTCGATCTAAAAGTAAAACTTTTGACAGACAGACAGACAGACATACTTTATTGACCCCTGAGGGAAATTGCCTTTTAGATCCAAGGGTGCTGTGGTGTATATGGTGTGTACATTCCCAATGACCTGTATCTGTATTTGCTATGAGTCACTTTTGATAAATACTAATATTTACTTAATAGTATGTAGCAACAGTAATTGAATATCTGCTTTAAGACAGTAATGCAGTATAGTCATCGAAAGCAGCCTTCAAACACATTCTCTATTACACTATTAAACTACACTGTGTAATAGAGAATGAAGGGAATACTATTTGCTTTCACTTGCATTGCATGACCACATATTTGACTTTGCATGAAATGAACCATTTGCTACAATAATGGATTTGAAATAAGTAGAAATGCGGAGAATACAACAGCATCCCCCAGCATACAATGCGGCTGAAAAACATTTTTAGGAATTCAACAAGTTATGATACAGCTGGCCTTTGCTGTTGTGACTGAAACAAATGAGTGCACTTTAAATGTTTTTCTATTGGTAAATGACTAGTGATGCTCTGGTTGCATTGTATCCCTGATTAGCCAACAGGGGGTGGTATTGGACTTTTAGAACAGGAGACTCAACCACTTATGTACTTTTGGTAAATACAGTATCATTGGCAAGCGGTGTAATCTCTTCAATTAAAATGTCTAGTTAGATGCAATGTCAGTGTGTTGCTTTACATTTCAACTTGCACATGCATTGGATCAAACATGTGCATTGAAAACTCATCCTTCAGCCAAACCAGATATCGGATTTAGAATAACCACTCTAATATAATAATGTGAAAGTTAATTATGGAGTTGGTGGGATGGTCAACAGATGCATTGAAGAGTATTATCCTAAGCAATGTGGAACTGAGCTGAGTCACTGAGACACCACTGAGACACATAGTTTTGAGCTGAATTCAGCTTTTCTCCCAACACACAGTTACGTTTTGAGGCCTATCCCTCACAAAAACTGGAGATGACATGGAGCCCATGTGTGTGAGATACTGGACTCCAGGAAGCATTCGGGCAACATTTCAGCATACACATATAATCACATATAGATTGAAACCTAGTGGCACAAATGTAGTCATGGTCATTTGGAAATGAAATAAATCAGACAACATAAATGTTTAACATAAATGTTTCAGCGTAAAAAAATATTGAAAATGGACTTCAATGTTGCGCGCATGCCTGGACATGCACCGCATTCACAGCATATGTGCACCATTTACCATTTATATACATTACATATTAATTGAATTTACATATATTATTAGAATCCAAATTGATGAAAAGGGTCCCATCAATACGCCATAAGCAATATTGTGCAGTGGAGTGTAAACACGGAATCAAAACTTCTGGGCACTGTTAGGGAAAACTACAGAGCCAGGGCCATTCCTATGTACTTACCTGGGAAAAACAAAACAAAGAAACAGCTATGAGAGTTGCTAAACACTTGTTTGGAATAGAATGGATGTCTATGGCGGGCTACTACTCAATTTCAGAAGGTGTGTGGGGGTGAGTTGAATCAAAATCATTGCTGATTTACATCTGGACATAGACAATGTCAACACGGGGTCTTAACAAATTGGCCAAATCCTTTGAAGATATGTTCAACTGCTTACAATGCAGAAAAATGCCACTGTGTGTAGCATTAACGATGCACTCATCACATGTGATTCACACATACACACAAACTTTCCCTGTTTCCAGGGACTCACATCAATGGCGTCCCTCTCGAAGATGCGGAGCTGGAGGAAGAGCTCCAGTTTGATCTTCCTCTCCTGGAAGAGCTCCTCCATCTGGGCCTGGGCCTCATCCAGCTGCTGCAGAACACTCTCTATGTGGGCCATGGAACTGTTGTGGGGGGTTTTGTTGCTGGAGATGGCTGAGTCCCTGACATGAGGGTGAGAGGGCATGGGACTCAATACAAGAGCGGTTACCCAATACAAGGTAATTTGGTCCTTAATTGGGGAATGGTAAATTTCATTGGTATGATGGACCCAAACATTGTGTTTGAGTGTTTGAATTTCACCTACATGTGAGGAACCACACATTGTATTTGTCTGTGTTGAATTTCCCCTACAGGTAAGGACACGCGCTGCCTAGGTTGTGACAACATAAAAAAAAGACTGAAGGCCATGGTGATACTGATTTTCTTTGGGTGGATTAGGCAATGTGACCATTGCAATGTCCAATATGTGTGTGCAATTAGTATGTGAGAGGGTAAGCCAACCCACACACACCCACTCACAGTCAGACATGCACGCAGTTATACAGACACAACTACACACACACACACACAGAGGGCGTTAAGTTTGCCAAGTTGCAGATGCCTCCCAGGGATACAGCCACACAAAGACAAGCTCTTATGAAAGCAGCCTTACGTAAGTATTCACTGTGGAGCCAATACACTAGGGAGAGAGGGATAGAGAGAGTGGAGGAGAGGGGGATAGAGAGATTGCAAAAGGGTGAGGGAGATAATCTAAATAACAGTTGCTGCGGGTCAGAGTGGTGATCTTCTCACCTCTTTCTCACTTGCACACATTTCACCTACATTTCCTCTGCTCAACTGCAGATCCACCGACTCAGCCCTCTGTCAACTATGTATCTACAACTACACTTTTCATTCCTTGCCTCTCTTCATGTCTTTTCTTATCTAGTAGGGTGGTTTATCACCACTCTACTAGAGGTAAACAAACTGGCTGGTAGAATTTATTTGTCACACTGTTCACAGATCACTGGTCCAATAAGCTCAAGTTGTCGCTGGTCATTGTGATTGCAATACACTGAGCCTATATTACTTTCACATTTACATTTAGGGCATTTAGCAGACGCTTTTGTCCAAAGCGACTTACAATAAGTACATCTGTCAGAAAAAGGTGAAACACTATATTTGACCACTTGTGTTTCCAGGAACACATCGACATCAGAGGAGTACGTCAAAGGAGTAAGTCAGGGGTGTACGTCCGAAAAGTGTAGATGTGCATGCAGCCTTATAAAGGTCACCTGAGTTGCTGGATGAGGTCCTCCCCCTCCTTGATGACGTTTACGGTGACCTGTAGAGTGGTCTGCTGCTGCTGGCCGAACCTCTTGATAAGGTCCTGGACTGCCTCCACAGACTCGGCATACACATCATCTAGCAGCTCCTTCTGGAGCTCCTCCAGCCATGTCCAGAGCTGATGGACAGAGAGTTAGCGTACAGGTTAAATAGAGATCACTTAGCAATGTAGTGTTGGCAGTAAGACTATTTATTGAATAAATAAATCTGAAGTTAAACTATGCTATGCATTTGGACCCATCCTTTGACACACATAGGAGCAGTGGGCTGCTATGTTCAGCGCCTGGGGAGCAAGTCGGGGTTCAGTGTCTTGCTCAGTTTGGAGGTGGGGATCGAGGGGATTGAAACACTGACCCTATGGTTAGCGGACGACCCGCTCTGTCCACCTGCTCTATCCACTGAGCTACCGCCACCACGTTGAGTTATAGTGTAGTGTCCAAGGGACTTTAACCCTCTCTTGGACACAAAGACAGAGCTCTACACATCCACACACACCTCAGCACCAGTGTCCCTTGGTCGTGATGTCGAAGGGTATACTAAAAGGCTCTTTAATGTCAGAAAAAGGACACCAATGGTGTTCAGAGCAGTTTGTAACCTTCACAAACTGGCTGTCAGAGACAAATAATTTTACCCCAGTTTTCTTCAAATTACAGTGTAGTAAATGGTATGGATTACAATGCTGATGATCATCCAAGACATATTACCAAGATTAATGATCATATTACATCAGACGCGCAACAAATAAACAATATGAAAAAGCAAAAAAAAAGCATGGAAGAAATTGTTGTCAAAACTATTTACATCAGCCATGATGCAAATATGTGACATTTTACAACAATAATTGTTCCAGAGAAAATTACAGATGGAGTAAGCCCTCAACCTCTAAAGCAGAGTTTTACTTATCAATCTAAATGCAATATAGTGTAGAGAATAGCAGTGTCTGGATGAGGGGTACTGAAATAAGTGGGTGTGCACTCTATAATACATCCGTTTTGGAGACATTCGTTTTTTGTACAATTTCCAGTTCAATAACTGAAAATACGCTGTCACACTTTTCTTGAAAGTTGGTTCAAAAACAAACACACTGCACACCGTCATGTTATCAAAAGCATGTTCAAGGACCTTGAAAAACCTTAACCATGTACCGTCAATAGAATTCCAACCCACATCACAAAATAAAGAGGAAACAAAAAACATTCTAGTTAACATTTAACATAAAACTGCAAGCCCCACATAATCGTATGACCTAAGTATCATTTTTTGTTTCGTATTTGGACATAAGATAATTCTAAAATGTTTGGAAGTAGTTTAGTACTTTGATATTGTTGTGTGATGACAGTGATGAGATGTCTTTGAAAACGTTGTCGTTTCAGATTTTGTACCTTTAAACTGAGATTCGATCTCAGTTGTTGTGAGGCGATCATGGACAATCCCTCTCACCCTCTCTACGCCGAGCTGAGGCAACTCAGGAGCATGTTCAGCCACAGGCCCACTCAGCCACGTGCCTCAAAGTGCTAGGGAGGCTCTTTCATCCCATCAGCTATCAGACTTTACATCATCTCAACCCCTCGCTCCCAACGTCTTTAAAGCCCCAATACCTCCTTTCTCGACGCGATTAGGGACTAAACCCCACACCTCAGGACTGACTTTTGTTGAAACCTTGTAACTTATTTCTTCTTTTCCATTACCTCAGGAATCCTGAACATTGGCACATTTATATTTATTTATACTTTAGTCATATTTGTCTAGCGCACGCACAGGTCACTTACAAACGGACGGTTACATGTATAAAGTAGGTTTATCTCATTCTAATAGTTTTTTATTACAATTTTATTTTCACATTGGTAAATTTATTGTATACTTTTTGTTTTTTTTGGTACTCTTTAATGATCCCACTGTACTGCTGGTCACCTGTGAATTTCTCCTATGGGGGATTAATAAAGGACTATCTTCCGCATCTTATCTTATTCCGTTTCTTGTCATTTCCAACAGTCCCTACACGGTAGCACTGCCTGTTAGCCTGCTATATGTAAATTACTTTCATCATGAAAGTAATTTCATGCTGCTGTCATTAGTTGGTTATAATACAAGTCTTAGTAATGATGATAATGTTATTTTATTCCCAGGCTCACAAAGGCTGCACATAGCCAGTCAACACCTGGCAAAACTAGGGCAATGCTGTATTTTAACAGGTTTAGGTGCCATTTCAAAACGACTGTTTATCTGTTGAATATAAGCTAATAATATATGTTGTTTTTATTCAACTTTCTATTTTAAAAAGGCCCATTATGGTCCAAAACAGTGTATTGTCTTCCCTTCAGAGAAAGATACACTATGACGGAAACATGTCACTGCTTTTATGTGGATTTGTTAATGAATTATTCTAACCCTAACCCTCATACCTTTGAAATTGTTGACAACGTGGACACTGAAATGTGACATTGAATTGTTATAACAGTGCACTCTTTATAGTACATTTATTTCTATTGTAAAAAAAACAGTCACCTCCTTGACGTGCGTGTGGAAGGCAACGGACATGTCCAGCAGCACCTTGCGCTGCTCCACACGCCGCACAAAGTCTTGGATTCGGTCCTCCAGCTGGTGGGCGGCCTGGTAGATCTCCTCTGGGTCGCACTCCCCCGTTTGGGCCAGTTGCTCCGCCGCCTCCAGCAACTTGTCCGCATTGGTGTAGGTGTTCTACACCGAGGTAGAGAGAAAAAGAGGGAGAGGGAGACATAGGCAGAGAGGATTTATAGAGATAAAGGTAAAGAGAGGGAGGCAATAAAGAGAGGATAGCGATAGAGTAAAATACCGCTTTATCCCTCTCTCCTCCAAAGAGGTCCACAGAGGTCACATCCAACCATGCAACCACCTATCCCCTTGACCATATCCCCTCTTCCAGGCCATCTCTACTGAAATCCCACCATTCATCACCACCCTCATTAACCACTCCCTCACCTCAGCCTCATCCCAGTACCCTTCAAAACTCCTCAAGAAATGATGACCCGGATGCGAGAGGCGATGGAGTGTACTGTTTTTCGCCGCTTCTCAGTCCGAATCAACTCGCGCGTTGCACAGCAATTGGCAATTGTCTTGTCTCAGTATTTTTCCAGTCCCGTGCTGCTAACTGTTTTGTGGTTGCACACCTGTGGCACTGTGTAGTCCACTCACCTTCTCCGCTGATCAGATGTTGCCTGCTAGTTAGCTCCACCGATCAGCTGTTGCTTTGCCGGTCAGCTACTAGCCTGCCGATCAGCTGTTAGCCTGCTAGTTAACAATCTGCTGGCGTGCCCAACAAATTGTGGATTATCCACTCCGGTATCCGGTGATTGGACTCTTATCTGCCAAGATACCTGGACTTTGCCTGACTTCTCCTGCAGTAGCTGTCCGGCGTTCCTCTGCTGCTGAAATGGTGTTCATTACGTACTCCACACTGGAACTCCCAAACTTCAACTGCCACGACATTCCAAACTGCATTGACGTGATCAGATCCCTCCAACTCCTGTGTCACCCCAGGTATGTGCACTGGGGTTCTCAACGTAACTTTGTTTACTCGGATCATCCCATTCCATCTGCACTGTCTGTCTGGAGCTCTCTCGCACGGCGACAACGTCACCGTCGTTATCACAACAATCCACAAGTGTGCACTGGCAATCTGAGGCCACTAGTTGGTGCCCGTTCCTCCCATACTGACGGCATCACCGCCAATAAACAACACTGCCCTACTGCACTACTCATCCATGACATCATCACTGAAAATTGACTTTCTATGTCTAACCAAGACATGGCAAAACCAACAGGACTTCCTGTCTCTCAATCAAGCCACACCCCCAGGCTATCTGTACATACAGAAGCCTCGCTCCATGGGTAGTGGTGGTGGGCAGGGTGTCATACATTGCGCTGACATCCTGGTGAAACAATGTTCTGTACTCAATGTTACCTCATTTGAGTGTGTTGCTTTCACACTGGCTGGGTCTACACAGCTCCAGGTGGTCCTTGTCTACCGCCCCCCAAAAGCCTCTACTACCCTCCTGTCAGAGCTATCTGAGCTCCTCACCTCTGTCTGCTCCATGTCTCCAGCCACACTCCTGCTCGGTGAATTTAACATTCATGTAAACTCTAGCAGCCCATTTGCCGCTGAATTCTTGTCACTTCTGGAGTGTTTTAACATCATGTAGCACGTTTAAGCCTTTATTCTTTATTGCCTCCACCCTGTCACACTCTAGACTTGGTGTGCTCCACTGGCAGAACATCCTCCCATCTGCAGTGTCTGGACCTAGCTGTATCTGACCACCATGCTATCCACTTCACTCTCCCTGTTCCCCTGCCTAGTCAGCGCCCAAAACGTACCACATCACATTCAGGAACATCAAATCAGTGAGTGCACCAGCCCTAAAAAACATGATAGCGACCCATATAGCCCCCGATCTCCCTACAGTGGATGGCCTGGTGGCATACTACAATGCTGCCCTATCCCTAAGCCTTGACTTTCTTTACATTGCCCCCTCAAAACCTGGAGTGTCCCCTTCTCCTGTCCTGCCCCCCAGTTCAAGCACAAGCACAAAGGAGCAGTAGTGCAAGCTGATGTGCAAGTATGGCAGTAATCGGTTCTTGTTCTTGTTCATCGGTTCTTGTTCTCCTCGACCTGTCTGCGGCGTTGGACACCGTGAACCACCAGACCATCCTCACCACTCTCACTGATCTCAACATTACTGACACTGTGCTATCCTGGTTGACATATTACCGTATGAATCACACTTATCATTTTGCATGGAATGGCTCCCTGTCCAAACCCTGCTCTCTTGAAACTGGTGTCCCTCAAGGCTCAGTACTAGGACCGCTTCTGTTCTCCCTAAATACCAGATCTTTAAGCTCTGTAATCACATCACACTGGATTTCCTATCACTGTTATGCAGATGAAACTCAACTGTTCCTCTCCTTCCCCCCATCAGACTCTCTGAGTGCAACATGCATCTCAGACATAAGCACTTGGACAACTACGCATTACCTAAAGCTCAATGTTGCAAAGACTGAGCTTCTCTTCATACCGGGGAAAGACTGCCTTCATATGGACCTACTGGTCTTGGTCGAGGGCATTACAGTATGTCCTTCATGACCTGTCCTGCACTGCAAACATCACTGCAGTGACCCGCTCCTGTAGATTTGGTCTTTACAACATCCGCAGGATCCGGCAATTCCTCACGAGGGAAGCGACACAGCTCCTGACCCAAGCACTTGCCATCTCCCGCATGGACTATTGCAACTCGCTCTTAGCCGGACTCCCTGCAACCCCGATAAAACCTTTGCAGCAGGTCCAGAACGCTGCAGCGAGCCTCGTGTTTAACCTACCCAAATTCTCCCACATGACCCACCTCTTCCATGACCTCCACTGGCTCCCTGTAGTGGCTCACATCAAATTCAAGACAATGGTGCTGGCCTACAAAGCTGTAAATGGAACTGCCCCTACTTTCCTTCAATCATTAGTGAAACCCCACGCTCAAGCACTCCGCTCAACTACCTCAGCTGGTCGACTGGTACCTCCATCACTAAAAGGAGGAAAAGGTCGGACGGCAAATCACAACTCTTCTCTGTTCTGGCACTGCAGTGGTGCCGCAGTGGTCCCTGCCAATGTCAGGACTGCAGAGTCACTTCCAGAAGAAGACTCAAGACTCTTCCGGAAGAGACTCAAGACTCACTTGTTCAGCGTTCACCAGAACCCTGCATAACATCCATCCTCTTACCCCCCCACCCCACTCCTAAAAAAAAAACCCTCACTTGTAAGTTGTATGTTTTGGCACTTTATAATTGCTCTTTGTATTTTAGCACTGTCATCATAGGTCAGTACTAGCAATGGTTAACCTAACAATTGGAATGCTTGAAACTTGTTCTGGTGACTTGCTTACTGTATTTACAGCAATTAAGTCTTTCAGCTGCTTCCGACATGTCACTTTGGACAAAGGCCTCTACTAAATGCCCTAAATGTAAATGTAATAGTGAGACAAAGAGAGGTAGAGTAAAGATGCAGAGATAAGGTATAAAAGATATCAAATTAATTAAAGAAAAATGATAGAAGTAGATAAGAAAGTGTAAAAGATAGAGATTGAGTAGGGATTAGATGTATGTCATACAGAGCACAGCACCAGGAACTGCCAGGCTGGAAAGGTGGAGGAGGGGGAGAAAGGAAAAGTTGCGGAGGAAAGGAAGGAAAGGTGGAGGAGGGGGAGTAAAGATAGCTGGGTTACCTGAGCCACTTCCTCAAAGTCCTCGTGGCGTTTCTGCAGCGCCCGCGCCCGGTGGAGAGACTTCCCCACGCCAGTGTGCTTACTGAGGAATGCCTCACCATGGTTCTCAATCCAATCAAGCACCTGATAGTCACACACAAACACACACACACACACTTAAGAGTGCAAATAATACCTGTTTATCCATGATGCTGCATGTCTATGTATCCAGGCCTTATACATACAGTAAAGAGTATATATCAGCGACTCGAGCAGGCACATCAATTTGGTCTTTGAAAACAAGGTAATTGGTTCGTCCGGGTCGTGGAGGAGCACAATGAAAAATAACTAGCACATTGCTACAGCGTATTTCTGTGTTTATTTACTTTCTGATGCGTGTGTATGTATGCGTGCATACGTATGGGTGTGAGTGATCATACATGTGTGCATATGAGCGTGTCTCTGTGTGTATTTGTGTGCATATGTGGGTGCGTGTGTGTGTGCGCATCACCTGCTGGACATCCTGTTGGAAGACGCAGAGCTGCAGGCGCTGGTGCAGGCGCACCTTACGATGCTGCCAGATGTTCTCCAGCTGCCGCTGGTGGTGCAACACCTGGTGTATGATGTCCAGCACTCGGTGCACTGCTTTGGAGTAATTGGCTGATGCGGTCAGGGAGTCGGCGCCACCAGGGGTTAGAGGTCGCTGAAGCTTGTCTAGCAGAGCCTTTCCATCCTGGCTCACCTGCGGGTGGGAGGGGTCAGGGCACCTTTTATGTTTCAGACATTTAGGAACTTCAGTCTCATGCCTACATTTTTCTAAAAGCAAAAACGTTTTTTTTTCATTTTTTTTTCATCTACATTTATTTTCATATACATACCATATATCCATATAAATATTAATGATAATACATTTTATTTCAAGACATCCAAGGTTGGCTCACAAATAAAGAACAATGAAGAGTAGACAAAAATAATAAATAAAAAACATTAAAAAGAGTGTAGGGCCATATTGAAGGGGTAGTTTCGGAATTTTGGACATGGGACCTCATTTCCAAGTTAACTTCGCATTGCATGAATCATGGCATTTTGAGGGACTAGTTTCTGCTGGTAACCTAGGTAATATCAGTCCGCCGCTGCCGTAGCCTACTACCAGGAAGGATAAGGCTGCTGCTGAGACAAAAGCCATGTAAGGTTGGTTTTATTTCTACCATTATTCTATCAGCGATAGTCTGGCATTATAATCTATTCGCCTCGGGTGTACTGTGGAGTGAGTAAGACTGTTTTTATTAGCAGGCAAGGCGAAACTGTTGATTTGCGCTAGCCTAGCACCAACAAACTCTGCAACTGGAAGAACTGAATAAAATTTGTTGAAAACGTCTCCAATGACAAATAGGCTAACACAGGCTAACTGGGAAATTAGGTCTTATGTCCAAAATTCCGAACTACCCCTTTAAAGTCCATAAGCTGGCCTGAAGAGATATGTCTTCAGTTTCTTCTTAAACTGAGCAATGGATTCACATTCTGATGTCATTTGGAAGTGAGTTCCACAGCTTGGGGGCTGTGTAGATGAAGGCTATCTCTCCCAAGGTGCTGACGTTCAACTTGGGCAATCTGAGCAGACCAGCTGATGAGGATCGCAGTAAGCGGGAAGGGGTGTAGTTCTCCAGGTCAGTGATGTAGGTGGAAGCAAGGTTATGCAGGGCCTTGTACGCCAGCAGCAGGACTTTGAACTGGACTGTGGGTAACTGGTAACCAGTGTAGCTGTATTAGAAAGGGTGTTGCATGGTTTGTCGACTTTGAACAGGTTACTATTACTGCGGTGCAGTAATTTAGTGACATTTGAATAAGTTGGCGGTCATCCAGTGGAAAGTCATTTTCGCCCTCTGCCGTTCTGTAGCTTTGTTGGTGCTTGACCTTGTTCTTATCCATTCTTATCTGACTTGTGACTTATCCGCTGTCTTTGAAATTTGAAGGATGGAAGCAACCTGATGCTCACGGTATCCCTCTGCCAGTTACGCTAGAATTGAACCCTTCTTTATTCACTCTCTCTTCTCTTTTTTGGCATGGTCAATAGTTACTTTTTAGGTACTACTAGGACTGTTTTTGTGATCCAGCTGGTCCCATTGCAAGAGGATAGTGGTGACACAGCAGTGGCTTTCATACATTTCTTCATAAAATAAGATTTGGTTCAGGTATCTGAACCAAGGAACCAAGGAATTTAATAAGGTACTATTCAGTACCTCGTTAGGTAGAATGAGGCGTGCTAGTGTTGGAATTCAACAGACAATGGATTGGATTGACTTCCATATAGAGATGTATGGTGATTTAAGAAGAAATTGGAGTGGTCTCTTTTTTCCAGAGGTGTTTATTCACATATTTATACATTTGAGGCCGCAGTAGCTCAGTTGATAGAGCAGGCTGTCCACTAACTGGAGGGCTGGTCGGTTCGATCCCCACCTCCAACTGTACAAATGTGTCCTTGAGGAAGACACTGAACAACAACTTGCTCCCCGGGTGCTGTACATAGCTGCTCCCTGCTCCTAAGTACCATAGGATGGGCCAAATGCAGAGACCAAATCTCATTCCCATATGTAAACATACTGAAAATGATCAATAAAGACCAAAAGGCCCTCTTTTCATCTTCATATATATTCACATATCTATGCAGCATAAGCAGCATAGCTGCATAAAGAAAAACAGGAAAGAAGGCATTACTCCGCCCCATGCAGTTTCTGATTTCTGCCATATAGTAGGACTGCTGAATCTAAGATTACCTCTGAGTAGGTGGCGGTGATGTGTTCGTAGAGACCCTGGTGGTGGTGGATGGCATCTTCAAGGTCCTGAAGCTCTGACGGCAGGTCTACCTCCCCGCATGCCTTGCACCATGACTCAACGTTACCCATGTACTAGGGACAAGAAACACACAAGTATATTACAATGGAAGTGGAAAATTATGGAAAATAAGTTGGGGTGCATATGGAAAGGAATGAGACACACATCCCACACACAAGTGTTCCAATCTGTCTAACTTAAGGCACACTGCAATGGCTTTCCAATCATTTTCTAGGGTGTGTAAATGAAAAAAATGTAAATAAAAAAATGTAAATGTGTTAAAAGACATTTAGACAGCAAATGATTCCTTTTGACATTGCTCTTCCTCAAATGTATATTGATTAAGTGAACCTAGTCTTACATCCATATGTATCAGAGGCACGCATCACCATTTTATTACCATTATCAACTGATTAAACATAAAAAATGAGGGTGTCTGTGTGTGTGTGTTTTATTTGAGCTCCGTTTGGAACATTCAAGGCTGGTGCGAATGCAGCCATATTCCAGAGTTTGGAAAAGCATGCTTTTCCACAGCAGGACCTTTCACTAGTGCTAATGACATAAATCACTCCACAACAGCAGGGACTAATAAGCACAGGCTAGAATAACAGCAAATAACACATGTAGCACTATTTATCAGCATATGGTTATGCTCGGTGCTTAATTTGTAAAGTGGGAGGTCCCGCAGAGGGGGGGTGGATCCGGCAGCTCAGTATGAGGGTTACAGGTAATAACATTTTGACTTTTGGGTGGGCAAGTCACACGGGGGGAAGGAAGCCACAGTGGGAGGGAGGGATATTGGGATTTTGAATATCATATTACAAAAATATCAAATGCATTTGATCACAGCTGGCAAATTACGCAGATACATTTTAAACTTGCGCAAAACTCTGTGCATTTATTTATTTTTATTTTGGCGATTCATTTTTCATAGTGACACAGGAGGTGGCGGATCCAATAAAAAAAGGTTCAGGATCCAACGTCAGAGGTGGCGGAACATGTTCCGGCTCAAATTAAGCCCCTGTTATGCTAATATGTGCCTAGCTTGTCTTTGCCGCTAGAAATGTAATGATACCAAATGTGTATTTTTGGCCCTGAAAGAAAAGTATATTTAAGTGTGTTTTAGCGTGTGCATAATTGAGTATGTATCTAGGGAGTGGGAATTTAGGAAAAGATACACTACTCAAATCAACAACTTAACAAACTGCAATGTTTTTCTTTATTATAATTATTATCTATTTACACATAAAGTACCTATTTCTATATACCCATATGTAATTACAGTAAGCAGGTCTCCAATTTCAAATTCAAAGCTCAACACTCAAAGTTAAATGCTCAGCCCGACCGCCCGATGGAGGAACATTTTCCTGCACATTGCAAGTTTGGGGAAAACCTTGATGAAAAAATGCTTAACCACTGGTGGAATTTTTATCAATGAATAAATGTTTGACTTACACCAAAATAAACATTTTGAGAATCACCCAGGAACTGAAACTAGAAAGGAACATAGAGGCCACCCCTCTTAAAATGTGTGCCAAGTTTGGTGCAGATACACTAAAAGATTATGTCAGTGTCAAGCTAAGCTCAAGGCACCATTGTTCCGACAGCGGGTGAAATATTCAAGAATTATTCCAGTCGCTTGGGGAGTCTTAGCTCATCCCCTCCGAGTGACATGTCTGAGGAAATCATTGGAAAAGGGTGGTCCCTGGAGTCAGTATTGTGGGTGGGCTGTGAATACCTATTGAACACTTACCTACTAAATACCATGATTTCGTCTGCGTTCAGAGTTGTTATTAATTAACATGAAACATAAAAATGTAAAAAAGCAGGTTTTTAAAAGGAATCAGTATCAGTGCTACCATCTAATCAAAGATTCCCACAATTCAAGCTTCTCATAGCAAACCCCAGAACATGTGCATGCATAAACAACACACCTGGTCACATTTTTGGTGGAAGCTGGCAGACATCTCCAGTAGCGTGCTGCGCTCGTCCAGCGCGGCAGCAAAGGCTTTCCACTCCTGCTCCAGCTGGGCTGAGATCTGCTTGATCTGCTGGGAGGCATAATGGCCTGACTCCAGTAGCCGGTTCCCTACTGACATGATGCGATTTATGTTCACGTACACATTCTGGTGGCGAAAGAGGAAAGAGAGACAAACAAAAGAGTCAGACCATTCAAAACCGTTTACATGAGCGTGGTCTGCGTGTTAGACGACCTGCAAGGGTTCCTGACCACACCACCAGGCACAGGCATCATCGTCTTGCATGGACCAGGAAGCATTTCCGCGAGACAAGAGACCAGTGGGCCTCAGTGCCGTTCTCTGATGAAAGTCGATTCATGTTGAGCAGAATTGATGGCCACCAAGGATGTTGGCGACATCAAGGAGAGCGCTATTCATCAGCCACGGTCACTAGATGAGCCTTTGGTGGGGGTGGTGGTGTTAGTGTGGGTGGGTGTGTCTAGTTAATACAGAACTGCCTGACATACAGCCAGTACTACCTGAATAACATCATTAATCCAGTCATTGTCCCCCTGCATGAACAACACAGGCCTAATTTCATCTTCGTGGACGACAATGCTCCAGCTCATCGAGCTCGCATCATTACGGAACAGCTGCTGGAGACTGGGGTACCTCAAATGGAGTTGCCTGCACTTTCTCCAGACCTGAATCCCATAGGTTTTCTACAGGATCTCTCTCTCTCTCTCACTCTGTACCCCAGAACCTCAATGACCTGAGGGCCGCCCTTCAAGAAGAGTGATGCCATGCCTCAGCAGACAATAAGTCGACTTGTGAACGTGCCTTGTTGTCGAGCTATAATTGATGCTCAAGGGCACATGAGAAGTTATTGAGACATTGACTTTTTTTGTGGTATACCCACTACTGTTGTTGGCTTTTGTTCATAAAATGTTTCCAATGAGGAAATCCCCATTGCATTCTAAAAATGTGTTATTTTTTTTGTAAAGTTTGTTGTTCTGGTGCAGATTTTATGGGGGAGTTATTGGTTAGTCTTCGTTCACTTGGTTCACTGCAGAGTATCTCCCACAGTTTCATATTGGTTACATAAGGTAAGACCAGCTACGAATTAAACAATAAGATTATCTAACATCTGCCAATGCTGCAATGTACACACACAGACACACATGCATACATAAACACACGCTGGTACTTGATTACAGAGCATGGAGCACTTGACTCATGTGGGCGGCAGCACACCAACTGCTGAGCATGAGTGCATGCGCATTTGTCAGTCATGTGCTTACCCTACGTGCATGTCTTACCATACAGTTCATTGCAAAATGGTTGTGCTGGGTCTGCAGCTCCACTGCGTGGGGGTGGTTGTTGCCGATTTCTGTGTAGCCGGCCAGGAACAGACCTTTGTTGTGCATGATCCAGTCAAACATCTGACACACGCACACACACACACACAGACACACACACATGCACACAGACGCCTTAATAAAACAATATTATTGTTGGTCAACCACAACCATACCAATGAGGTAACAGTGACAAACCAGCAGAAGAACATGCACACACAAACCATCCCCTGTCCCCCGACATTGGTAAAATCTTGCATATGTATGTTCATAGCACAAGCCTGTGTGTGTTTATGAGGGCTGCCACTAATGATTCTTTTTCTTTTGATTAATCTATTGATTTGATACATTATTCTAAATTATGAATTTTCATCTAAAAATTCATAAAATTCATGTAGATGGCGTTGCCTTTGACTGAGAGCAAAACACAAAGATAGGAGAATAACAATTACATCATCATTATTTAACATGTAATACTTAATGTAAATAGTTATATTCCTTATATTCCTTAAGTCAAATGATCCTTAAGTCAAATTATCCTTAAGTCAAATTATCAGAGGTTTACATCCCAACAGACCCAATACTAACACATCATCAATCAACACATGATGAGCCCCAAGCCTAAAAATGTTCTTCTCAAACCTCATTAGTTGAAAAATCGAAGGTATCAGGACAACTATGAGCGTATGCAGCAGCCACAGTGGCATAAGCTCTTTTATT
>JAOPUI010000092.1:9113938-9124127 GCA_027123135.1 Urophycis floridana | reverse complement strand
TGTGTGTGTGTGTGTGTGTGTGTGTGTGTGTGTGTGTGTGTGTGTGTGTGTGTGTGTGTGTGTGTGTGCGCGCGTGCATTCTGGCACTGACAGCTCTGCATGTAAGACAGGGTTACGTCCCAACAAGGTGCATACACACCCACACACAGAGCACAACAAACTCCTGGGCAAACACAACAGATGGCATTGCAAAATAACTTAGCAGAAGTACCTGGCAATCAAATATACACATGATTCCAGAAAGGAACTAGAAATTTAATTTCCCTTTCACTAGTCCTTGATAGGGAAGACCCCCGATCTCCATTTCTATTAAAAGAGTTGACACCTGATCAGGTTAACTGGCATCAAAGCTCTGTCCCCCTCCCCAAATCTAAATTTACAGTAAAGGATGTGAGGTCATGGTCTGACCCCGAGGCAACTCTTTATTATCTTGAGTCTTTCATTTTAAGATTATCAAGTCAGGTCAGGTCAAAAGTCACTTCCTGCAATCCATAAAAAGATGAGAATCACAGCAATTTTGTAACACACAGGTTGGGGTGGGGGGTTACAAATGCAATGGAGCTGTGCCCAAAACTTTAGCTGTAGAAGGAAGAAATGCCAAAGAAAAGCCTAGCCTTCTACATGAAACTGTACAGTCCAATGACGCACACACACACGCACACATCTATGTGAAGCCTTCACACCTCCATCCACGCTGAAACAAATGGCCCACAGCCAGATCCTCTCTTTCGATCTGGTGCTCCTAATCACGATCAATAGAGAAGCCCTGGAAGCAACACAACCTTTCGCCATTGTTAATCATACTTCCCTGTGACACTCAGTGCATTTGAAGACGACACATAGTGCACGTCAAGAGGGATATGGGTGCATGAAGCAGGGTGTGCTTTGACCTTGGTTTCATGTCAACCAGCTAACCAGCCCCCCCACACACGCACACACACACACACACACACACACACACACACACACACACACACACTTTGCTGAACAGAACACAGTCTATACAAACAACAAACCAGCACACTATACAACTCTCCATATATCTATAGATGTTACTGAGGGAAAGGTTCTGTAAACACTTTTCAAATTAAAATGCTCTATAGAAAAAGAACATAAAAAATGCCTTTACATATACACACCAAAAAATTAAATAAACATTTACTTTGAAAGAGAACTGAATTATTGCACGACTTACAAAACCGCTCATATGTGTGTATAGTAGAAAAAAAAAAGAAATCTGCGAGTAGAAAAACAGGCAGCTTGGCTGCAATGTGACAGAGGCAACCTTAAGCTAAAAGCTTCTCCCACATGAGACTCAACAGTTCCCAGTAGACCATGACATCAACTCCACCCGAGTTCCTTTAAGAACATGGATGAAAGAGATAAAAATAAAGAGATAAAAAAAATACAAAGCATGGAACAAAATAAGAGGTGGAAAAAAATAAAAATCCAAACACATCTCTGTCCCAGGCAGCCCAATCCCATCTCTACAGGTGAGTCCAAGGGGCAAGAGTGTTTGGGGAGCCTGGTCTTCTGGCCCCCTGCTCTGGATAGTCATTCAGTAGGAGAGTGGGGGGAGAACAAAAGAATAAAAGAATGACATTATAGGATCAAGATGAAGAAAGGGGGAATTTAGAGCTTGCGAAAGAGGGGGGGGCTGATGGGCTGTCATTTTGTGTGAGCGCAGCCCACTAAAAACAGTTAGCTGCTCTGGCTGTCAGTCTGCCTACCTGCCTGCCTGTCTGTCTGTCCATCTGTCCTTCAAGACGAAACTAGTGGTGGGCAGATAGATTAGAGAAAAGGAGGCAGGAAGGGGATGCAATGGCGGCCTCTATCTGCTGAGGCTGACAGGCAGGCTGTCTCGTTTCCTGCGCCGCCAGGTGTTGCGGTGGTGATACTGTGTGTGTGTGTGGGCGTGCGTGTGTCCACGGTTGGCCAGGACAGGACTGCTGACCAGTGCTGGGTTGTGGAAGCCCTTGACATTGAATTTTGTTGTATTCTGAAAAAGACATGAATAATTAGGTAATTAAATGCAAACATGTGACTATAATACTCCAAGTATTCAAGAAAATCATTAAAAAAAATAAGTATATATTGTTACTTTCAATATAGTGAAAACTACTTCTAGTGTGTAGTATACTACACACTAGAAGTAGTTTGAGGCTATGAAATATTAGGTTTTGTATGTGTCAGACCTTAAAAAAAGTGTTTGCTAAAATGTATCATCAAACATATAGCTTATGCTTACAATCTCCTGAAACCCCATATGCATACGGGTAGTAGGGTAGTCAGGACCCCAAGTGGGGTAACCACTGGCATATATGATACAGCTAAATATATTACTATTATTATTGGCTCAGATTATAACATGACAATAATGGATATAGTGGGCATCGCCTACTCCATGGTTTGTATTAAAAAAGTAAAAACAATGTGTGTGCTTGGCCGTCCGGTGCCTACCTTGTGCGTGTGGTTGGAGTGGAGGCTGGGTGGCGGCTGGGGGCTGGAGGGGGCGGAGACATGAGCATGGGCTGGGGGGGGCATGTGGAAGAAAGTGGGCAGGTTGCTGGCATCTATACACACCTGCCGGCCAGGTATGGAGTGCATTGAGAGACCACTGGGCAGCGAGACGTGCGCCTGACGCAGACAAGAAGGGAGAAGAAATATTTTTAACTTTAAATTTAAATACACAGCACCAATGGTACACATATAACATCCTCAGAAGTAAAATGATTATTAAATAAAGTAGGAGGATCACAAGTGCTTTTATGAAAATTACCAAAAATAAATCTGGGTGACCAGACTGCAGTGATTCTTGGAACAAAACATCCAAAAATATATCCAACTTGGGACAAATGCATTTTGAATACAAAACATTTTGCAAAGTGTGCTAGCCGGCAAAGCCCAACCCTTGCACAGAAATGAGTATTTCCATGTACAAGATCTGAGATTTGTCCTCACTGGTTGCTCTTAGATGTCAAGTCTACAGACAGACCAATCAGAGGCTGCTGTGTTCTATAATTTAAAAAAAAATACACAACATAAAAAATAACAATTTGACTCTAGAATGATTTAATAACAATATCCATAACCCTGAACATATAATAGTCTACTTACAGAGAGCAATCTAAAGCTTTTCACAATTCAATTGTAAGGTAAGTATGTCTGTTGACTATTTACCCTAAGTAATGTAACCATTTTATTAAAGTCCTAACTTTGTATTCCTACAATTACTATACTAACAACTAATTTGTTTGAACACTTTAATTTATGTTTATATTTCCACAGTTCGTGCCGTTATTTCAACAAACTTATGAATGATAAATATCCACCACAAAATTGTAATAATAATAATAATACATCAAAACTCAAATAAAGACATTTACATTTAAAGTGATGGTTCAGAGTAAAATTCACCCTGAGGTAATTTCCACCAGTAATCCAGCCAAATACCCCCTCAGATGCATTTTTAGCGACGGTCAATATTGGTCAGGTTTAGGGGTATAAGCTGAATGGCTTAGTACTGGAGTGAATGGTACAGTGTGTATATCTCGTAAATTACCCCACTAATAATGCATCGATTGTTACCCAACTTCTGTAGTAGTACATATAGGGTCTGTACTCACAAAACGAGGCATTTTAAAGTTTGTAAGTACACCAGGAGTTTATTTAAAAGAGCACTTTCCTGATAGCTTCAACTCTATGCTGCTAACGCTACCGCTGTGTCGACTTCACTTACATCTTTCCAGAAAAGTTCGTAAAAGTCCTCTCCTACTATATACAAATAAATGGGAATCTAAAATCTAAAATATGGATTTGGGGACTGTCGTACACAAAAAAAATTTACATAATATCAAGTATTCAATTATTTCAGTTGTCAACACATTTCGATGGAGTGTTGAATTCACTAACTTTTTCCTTACACCTGTGAGTTTTGAAGAGGACTTTTAGGAACTTTTCCGGAAAGACGGAAGTGACGTCGACGCAGCGGTAGCGTTAGCAACAGCTAGTTGAAGCTATCCGAAAAGTGCTCTTTTAAATAAACTCCTGGTGTACTTACAAACTATAAAATGCCTAATTTTGTGAGTACAGACCCTATATGTACTACTACAGAAGTTAGGTAACAATCAATGTATTATTAGTGGGGTAATTTACGAGATATACACACTGTACCATTCACTCCAGTACTAAGCCATTATGGCTTATACCCCTAAACTTGACCAATATTGACCGTCGCTAAAAATGCATCTGAGGGGGTATTTGGCTAGATTATTGGTGGAAATTACCTCAGGATGAATTTTACTCCGATCCATCACTTTAAGCCTTTTAATCACCAATATCAAAAGAATCACATAAATACACTTCAAAAAGACTAAAAACAAAAATAATAATGTAAAAATAAAAACAAAAACAGCACACACACAACACACTACGATGAGTGGATGACATTTAGTCTCAGTCTATGGACCAGAGTTAATTCAATAGTCATTCAAAGTGTGTGTAGAAAGTGATGGAATCTGTCCTACCAAAACACAGAGTTCTAACTTTACAGATAAAGTTCTAACTCAATTTTCCATACACAAGCAGGAATTCTCATCCCATCATATTGAATGCCAAAAAGGAGGAAAGCAGAAAAACTGAGCCTGTCAATCTATCCTACTAATCATTTCTTGTTCCATAATATATTTTTTTGTGTATAATATATCTAGCCCTAATTCATTTATTTTAAGGCTCACTTTATTTATAGAACTAATTTACGAACTGTCAGTAGTAACACAAAGTAGGAGTACTAATAGGCACTATTGGCTAAGGTTACAACATGCTACACAAATATTTTATATGTGAAAAAATTGATGGAAAGAGCATATTTTGTGTTGCCGTTGGTCTTTTCAGCACATTTGCCTTGTGCTGCAACCCCCCCCCCCCGCCACCTCCCGTGAACCAGAGTGATGAAACGAGGCTAAGAAATGGAGAGTTGAGAAAGGTATTAGAAACAGAAAAGAGAGTAGAACGTGTTTCTCAATTTAAAAGTGTGAAAAAAGTGTCTGTACATATTATATCAGTCGGTGAGAAACAGAACAATCCACTTAGCACATTGGATTGTTGTTGTGATGAACTTTAAAATTAAACAAAAACATGTACATCCATTTTTGATTTATTGTTTCTTGTATTCTTTATCAGTAGTTTATAAATGTAGAGGTTATTTATGATGCATATTTGTAAGTTTGGGTCCAGGGTAGACACTTGGGTGAAGGCAAAAGGCAAATTGTTCTTGAGAAAGACTGGCCTTCTCAGACAACGCTGTGGATGCCTGTGACACAGACGGCAAGGAATCTGAGTGACACTGGACGACTAGCTTTCCTGCACTGCAAAGCACCACTGCAACCACCTACTCCTGCAGATTCATGCTATACAACATTTGACAAAAAGGTCCGTTCCTCATCCTTGCACCTAGACCCATACTACTGCAGGTCTGGTTTCTGGCTGGTATGCCTGCATGCGCCATTCGTCCTCTGCAGCTCACCCAGAATGTGACAGCCTGACTGGTGACTTCAACCTCCCACACTACATACTCCTCCACTCCTTGCACTGGTTACCAGTGGCTGCTCGGATCTGTTTCAAGTCACTGGTACTTGCCTACTTTGCTATGAACAGCTGCAGCCCACCCTACATCCAGCACATTGAGATTTTTTTATGTACTCAAATGATTCTTGCACTTTTGAGGTCATACCTTAATTGTTCAATGCACTTACTGCTAAATAAATGCAATATAATATTATGTAATGTTAGTGCCAGGTAGATTGGTAAAACCAGGCTTCTTAAAAGCCACTATGAAATGAAAGGTCAAAAGAAAGCTAAAGCTCTGTGGGGACAGAGCAGTCTACCTGTGATCCAGGAGGCACGATGAGGCGGCAGGGCTTGCCCAGCGGCAGGCCTGGAGGCAGGGCCAGGCTGGGAGGCAGGGCCAGGCCCAGCGTCTGTATGGATGCATATGGGTGCACGGGTGGCGGGGGCACCGGACACGATGGCGTAGAGTCTGAGTCCTGGCAGAGGGAGATACAAAAATACCTTATTATACATTCAAATACATTCCTAAACAATCTACTTTAAGAATAACAACAAAAAAGAATAACAATGTATTATAATATCTGGACAATCGTCCAGTTAAGGTGGCTGTCCTGATGTATTTTGTGCATACGTTGTCCGATCCAGACAGTGAGGACACAGAGGAGGCAGATGAGTGCTGCTGGGGACTGGAGATGGACATGGGGGAGTCGGCGCTATTGGGAGAGCTGGAGTCCCTCTGCTGCTCTTCTACTCCCACGCATCCGGGCTCGGTATCCACCACGGATACGGCCTCCTTAGGTAGACAACCTAGGGAGAAGGAGACGCTACTGATGAGCTGGGAACTTCGCAACACAATGCCCTCAGTCCCCAAAAAGAGTTGCATTTATCTTCAAAGACGGCGATTAAATACATGCAGGCGGTACCAAAAATATCACCGATTAGCTTAAAACACATAGAAAACATTTGAGCCAATCACAAAAAAGTTCCTATGCACTAAACAATGTGCTGCCACTGCACTTTGGAAGGTTGTGACTATGTGCATTATTCTCAAGGAGGACATTGATTTGACGGCCCTTTAGTCCCAAGTTACCCGATACTATTGTACACACCATTGATAGCCAAAAGGACAAAATTGGGGTAAGGCAGTGCGTGTAGCAGTATTTGACAGTGTCTCACCACGGCTCTCTGTTCGTGCCAAGTGCCTGCCCCCCCATTTCTTGATGATCCACTCCCGGTAGTCAATCACTTCCTGGGTCAAGCGGATTATTCTCCCTAAGGTACTGCTGGAGAGAAGGTAGAGGGGAGGGAAAGTGCTACAATTACATTCATGTGTTCAGAAGACTATTTTGCCCAAAGAACCTTGAAAACAAATCAGAATAAAAATCGATATTGGAGCGGGCTACCATAGCTGGAAGACCAAGAGCCAAATCAACCAGATACTAGTTGGATTGTGGTTATCCAGGGTCATTTTTTGTTCAACATCAATTGGAGTCAATAAAATACAAATTCTACCCATCTCAACATTTTATCCCACCTTTCACAGTCTTTGTTGGGATATGACCGCGCCAGGGGTGGCACAGCGTGGCTGAGGACTGTGTACGCATAGTCAAACACATGCTTCACATGCATGGCACCATAAGAACTCCTGCCCACGTCGTTGCCTGTGCAAAACAGTATCAGAAATTAAGGTTTTTCTCTTCACAAGGCCAATTAGATCGATATCTATATCTATCCATTGATATCTATCTATAGATTTCCATCTATGTACAGTTTAGCTAGAAAGATATCTTCCTTGACGAAATTATGATCAATCAATAATACACACACACACACACACCTGGGAGCAAGGGGTCCTCTATGCAAAGCATTGACGGCCTGCAGCCGGCGTTCATGGCCTTCATGAGCTCCTCCTTGCCGATGTAGGCACCGCCGTTCTTGATGCGGATGCCCGTCTTCAGGTAATTGAAATGGCGGCCATACAGCTCAAAGAACTCGATGAGCAGGACGCCCAGGTTCTCACTGGGGTTGCGGGCATCGATGCGAGGGTGGAGCTGAAGGGGTCAAGGCAGCAGGGTTTATTGCACTGGCCTGAATACATTTCTTCAGATCAAGCATGACCTGCAAGCGTCTTTAGATCAAGCATGACCTGCGGACAACCCATAATTTAGGGGTTTATAAAGTTGACTTGAAATTGAAAGACTAAACTGAAATACTGGATAATTGCTGGACATGAACAAAAACAAAACAAAAAAAACAAAAAAACTTAAAGAACACACACCTGGTAACATCCCTTTTTCATATTCTCAATATGTCCGACCAAGCAACCAGATTGCCTGAGGATCTGGTACCTGGGAAGCCTGGCTTGACAATATTGTCTATGACAATTACGTTGTTCAATTATAGTAAAATAAATAAATAATAAAATTCATAAATAAAAAAGGATGGAGATAAAAACACCTCTTGTATTATTTTGGCAATAAGTGTGAACACAAACCTTACCAACCAAAACAATACCTTATGCATTGTTCCTTATGTCCCATGTTTTATCAAGACAAGGAAGTTTACACATGGACTAGCATTAGCAGACGTTAGCACACCTGAAGGAAGCTGATGATCATAAGGATGAGGCTGTAGGAGCTGATGCCCCCGGTGAAGACCTCGTTGAGGTCGCGCTGCAGGAGAAACTGCTTCAGCACAAAGATTAGATAAGGCAGCATTGGGTACTTCTGAAATGAGAGAGAGAGAGAGAGAGAGAGATGTATTTATAGAAGCTTACTGGAGACTTGTATGTACTAATATGTTGTATGTCGTGTGATGGAATGCTTAACCTGCGTTAAAAATGATTATACAAATTAGATTTTTCTCAGATTTTCCAAAATAATCTGGATGTCACCGACCGTTGGGGTACAATTCTTATTTTATTGAACAAACCTTCCAATGATAACTATGTTTTTCAAACATAAAAAACTCAAAATGCACTGTTAATCAAATTATTATGCCAACAGAGATTCAAAACATTTTATAGGTTGTAAAGAACTGAAAATGGTGACCTGAAAATCAAAAACATCGTAACAGGCCGAGTTACATGTTAACATAGGACCCCTTCTTTAATATCACTTTCACAATTCTTGCATCCCTTGAACGTGTGAGTTTTTGGAGTATTTCTGAAATTAAATTATACAATTTTTAATGAATCCCCCTTCATTCCCTCCTTGCATCTCTCCATTCAGGGTTTAAGTCTTCTATTCCAAGTCAGGCATTTTTTCAATTCTTTGCAGGGTGTCAGAATAGCGTCGCAGATCTGCTGTTTTGATGCAAACTGTCTCCCACCCTCAAAGATCTTTTGCTTGAGGATGCTTCAAAGGTTCTCAATGGGGTTGAGGTCAGGGGAGGATGGGGGCCACGCTATGTGTTTCCCTCCTTTTCTGCCCATAGAAGCCAATGACACAGAGGTATTCTTTGCAGCATGAGATGGTGCATTGTTATGCATGAAGATGATTTTGCTTCAGAAGGCACGGTTCTTCTTTTCGTTCCATGGAAGAAAGTGGTCAGTCAGAAACTCTCAAACTCTCAGAATGTTCTCTCCCCATGATTCCGACCCAAAACATGACTCCGCCACCTCCTTGCTGATGTCACAGTCTTATTGGGACATGGTGGCCATCCACCAACCATCCAGTACTCCATCCATCTGGACCATCCAAGCTTGCACTCATCAGTAAACAAGACTATTATTGTTAGGCCCACTGCAACCGTTTCTGCTCACAAGCAGATACAAACAGAGAGAGGGAGAGGTACCTCTACTTTCTCTCTGGTGAGACATCACATTGAAAAAAAATAAAAATACGTTCATACCACAGGGACGGTATGACAGAAAATCTTAGTGGTTTTGAAACCTTGACTTTTTCATACCGTGGTATAGCCTTGGAACCGGTAACCGGCCCATGCCTAGTGAGCAAGCCATGCGTTGGCAGGAGGGGGGCGTGTACTTCCCATGGTTATGATTTTTTTTTTTTTATTGGGACCTTTTGGTCTTCATTTGTCGACATGGGAATGAAATTCGTTCTCTGCATCTGACCCATCCTATTGTACATAGGGTTGCTATGTACAATAGGATGGTGGGCTGCTATGATCAGCACCCGGGGAGCAAGTTGGGGTTTAGGGTTCAGTGTACTTCAACATGCAGACAGTTTTGGAAGTGGGGATCAAGGGGATTGAACCGCCGACTCTACGGTTAGTGGACGACCCGCTCTGTCCACCCACTCTACCCACTGAGCTACTGCCACCCCAACTGATGATGATGGCCCATGCTAATTTTGTAATACTTTAGGCGTTGTGTTATAATGAGCGATGCTGTAAATGAATTCGACCATACACCATGGCGTTTCAAGAAATTGTCCGAAAAGCATAACCCTCTCGAATGTGGCCCTCAAAATCAACCACTGCACGGACTGAGCTCTATACATCTACACACACTATGCCGCTAGTGTCCCATCTAGGGCTGGGCGATAAAACGATAGCGATATGTATCTCGATAGACACATACTCGATAGCAATAGAAATGCGTTCGATAGAACGTTACGATAGAATGTTTTTTTTCCCCTCAAGAAACCGGCATAAGTTT
>JAOPUI010000092.1:9083142-9095547 GCA_027123135.1 Urophycis floridana | reverse complement strand
ATCCGAGGGGGTATTTAGCATGACTATTGGTGTAAATTACCTCAGGGTGAATTTCACTCCGAACCATCACTTTAACTTGTATGGACTCTATCACACTACTTGATCAATGAAGCTACGAAAATGAGCTACCAAAGCTAATTTATTCAGATAGCAGTCACGTGACCATTACACAACTGTAAAATTTAATTAAATTAGTAAAGCTACTACTTGTAGAGACTCGACTTGCAATGCAACTATTGTCTTACATTGCACATTGGTTTTCTGCCTGCTAGGTGGTAGTTCTCAAGACAAGGATCTTGTAATTGCTGTTCTTGGTCCATGCCATTCCATGTTCTTCAAATGTTGATGTTGGATTATTGCTTTGGGCAATCACAACTGTACTGTGTATTTTGAAGTAACCATTTACTCTCCAACTGCAGCCATGCCAAAGAGATCCTTCATTGTCTCAAGGAGAAGTACTTCAAAGACATTCAGGAAGTGGAGATTGATGGTGTGAAGCTGGAGGCTCCCACGCCTCTCAGCTGGTAAAAGTCTTGTTTGGTTCAACCATTGAAAACATGTTCTGAGATGTTAGACGTGGTGTGGTTCACTGAGGATAGTTTATTGTGACAAGGTACCCTGATGAGCTGGCATGGCAAACCAACATGAGCAGGAAGATAATAAGAAAGTCTCCACTGCTGGAGAAGTTCCACCAGTTCCTGGTCAGCGAGACAGAGTCGGTGGGTTCACCAACAGAAAATTCCCAAAGACCAGAATGAGTTGCCTATCATTTAATATCCATGTACTGTATATTATGACTATGAAACAACCTGATTTGACTTCTATAACCACATATTATTTTATTTCCAGGGTAACATCAGTCGTCAAGAAGCGGTCAGCATGATTCCTCCTCTCCTGATGAAGATCGAACCACACCACAAGGTCACTGAAAATAGAAAAAAATATTACGATTTTGTTCAGAATTTTTTTTAATCCGGAGGTTCAGCTCACTTCTTAGTAGGAGCAAAAACATAAAACATGACACCTAATCACAACCAGTATAATCTCTCACACCTTGTCTAGTGCACTTGCGTTCTAACCTCTGTCTCCTGTGCAGATCCTGGACATGTGTGCCGCCCCAGGCTCCAAAACCGCCCAGCTGATCGAGATGCTACACGCTGACATGGAAGTGCCTTTTCCAGGTCTGTCCCAGATTAAGTTGAACCCACTCCTCTGCTGCACCTCTGTTAAGCACTAATAAGATTACACTACTTATTTAGACATTGAACTGACATACATTATTTTAAAGGGATATGCCAAGTTATCAGTAACTTGCCATTTTCTTGCTTACCCAGATTCTGACTAGTTGCTTAATTCCAAATTCATCACTGCATCCAGATGTTGAGTTTGCTGCATTTGCATTTGTGTTCAATTAACTCCTTCCATTGACTTGCTGAGTTAGAGTAGCCTAGCTCCTGTTCATTTAAGAGAAATACACTTTTAATTACTTCCAATACAGAAGTCACTCATTAGAAATTTGTGCCAGTAACAACACAAAAACATCTTAGTTCCTCTACAAACACACTCTGATAATTTGGCACTGTTTTTCGATACTGTGATTATTAGGCTACCTGTATTGAGCCGCTAACGGGTTACCCTCTATGTACAGTAGGTACACAGCCCGAAGCATGGTTTCAAGTTTATTGTCGCATACCAGACAACAACGTACATCGTTACCAGCAGTGAAATGAACAGAAAGAATGACTATTCCCATTGGAAACTTTGGAACAAATTTATTGTCTATTGCCTCCACCCTTCAATTTTCAGCAATGTCCAAAATTGAACCATATTTTGATCATTTTGATCTGCTCATTTTCTTGCTGAGATAGTGAGCTTACAACATGACCCATGCTCATGGTTCAAAGGTCAATACATCAGTTAAGGTAGCTGCAGCCAACCTGGTTGTGTATAATGAAAACCAGAAGAGCTGGGAAAAAAAATTCAGAAGTATCCCAATTCAAACAGCATTAACTAAAGTAGCAGCAGTGCTCACAGCCTGGCTGTGTGTTAGGGGCAACTAAGTCGGTGGCGATAAGTGTCCCTAAGTGATTCTGAGATTGAATCCCATAGTCGTAGCCCAAGGGCAAATGCTGTCTATGTGATTATTAGCATTAGCTTAGCATTTATTTCAAGTGACACTATGCGGCATAATTGTTGGAGGCAATGACACAAAACTATTCTTGGCCTGTACGTCCCTGTGTAGATTTTCAAGTGGAATTGTGATTGATTTGAATATAGCAAAAAGTGAGCATAAGCATGTCAGCTATTTTCTGTGCAATGTTATTTTTAGGTCAGACATGTTCATAGAGCAAGTTGATCATTTCATTTTTGAATTTGTTCTGAATTCTTGTTTTGAATTTTTCACTGTACAGAAAAATACAAACCAGACATTCATTATGGGTCAAAGAAGCAATGCTCAGCATGCGAAATTAGGTATATATAGCAAGTTTAATATATTTTCAGGGCTGATCGTTTGACTTGACCCTAAATTATCACACCCTGTGGGCGAATTGGCACCCAACTTTTTGACCAAGCAGGGGAGCTATAGAGGCAAACATTTCAGAATGATAATACATAAATCCTACTAAAGTAATTGGTATCGACATGCCCTGTGAATACCAAGTAAAACACCAGCACACAAAGTTCAACTGACATATATTATCTTTCAAGCAAAGGCCATTCCAACAATGTATGTTGCACCTTTCTACGACAAAGTAAAAAATCCTTTGAGGATACCAAGACAATCAATTTGTAGGGTAAAATGTCTGTTTGAGAGAGTGGAACCATACCTGATTATCTTTTGAAAGGATAATTTTGGAGGACTTATATTTAATCAATAAAAGTAGCTATCATAATTCTGTTTTGGACATCTAGTTGTAGAAAGGTAACATAAGTAAATGTAAATAAGTAAGTAAATACGTTTTTTATTTGGTTAAGGTTTGAAGGTGATTGTAAAGCGTATGTTTAAAAGGAATTTATTCATGTTTGAGTATCCCTTTTGAATAAGTTCAACACTGGTTCAACATCATTGCAACTATGCTAGAGCATGGCTAAAATACATGCAGTACACAAAGTGTTTTACCTGTTAGACTATTTACCTTGGGGCCATATTGGTAAGATGGTTGGCGAAAGCCTCTAGAAACTTTGGAATCCGTGACACCTCAATTGTTTTTAGTTCTGCCTTCAAGTTCCCCCCTCGGGTAGCATTTAAAATACATTTTGATTTAGTTTTCATGTTATGTTGGTTTCCCCAAATATTCTATTGTACATTCATCACTTTCTTGGGCACATCATTCATTCTTAAATACAGCTTTATTAACTATTTGTTTGACACAAGTTGTATTTTATATAGTGTCAATGAAGTGAAACTGGTTGATAAGATGCTTCCAAATGTTTTTACCACAAAAAATATAAAATGGATCACACTTCACAACCCGCCCCAGGCAATTCACCTAACACCACAAACGAAAAACCATGTTGCTTTCGTTGTCCAGCCAATGAGCGCTTGTTACATCTCTGTACCTTCTGTCCTTTTACTTTAGCAGTGGCACAAAGCTTTAAATTGGGATTGTTAAAGAAAGGATTGTGTTTGTTAAAGTAATGTGGGAAACAACAAAGAAAAGGGATCATTTGAGCATCTTTGTGTTGGAAGCGCTCATTGGCTCAAGAGCTTCATACTCATTGGCTAATTTAACCAGCTTCAAATGCATTGTTGAATAAACTGTTTTATAAAACGGCTCTTTTAAAAAGTTTAGTAATAGTTTACAAAAATCAACTATCAATGTACTCCTAAGTGCCCCCCCCAATCCGTTTTATGCTCTGTAAAAACATATTCTATAATTTTTCTGTGGAGCATAAAACTCCACACACGTGTATACACACACACACACAGACACACACACAATGTTTCAGAAGGTGCTTGTCATAATCATTTAGATGATCAATTTCTCAAATCCTACACACTGTATTGTCGTAAACACGCCAGGAATCTAAGCAAATGAGGTCTGGATCTTCTCAAGTAAGCCACCTGACTTTGGCTTTATCTTGAGTGCTCCCAGTCCGGTCAGTTTTTTTTTTTTTTTTTTTTCCCCTCCAACTGAGGTGGCATGGGGGAGGATCAAATCATTCCTCTGTAGTGTGAAGCTGGGGGTAGCTAGCTCCTCAAAAGGTCACAAAGGAACTTGCAAAGTACACAGAAAAGTGTACTCTCCATTTCCTTTATCTGTAGTTGCAAGTTATTAAATAATACACTAAATATGTTATTTCAACTTAGCCACCTGATAATTATTTGTTTCTAATCTACAAAATGACTTGCACTCGAAAAAGTTAATTTCTCTCCTGGTTGTGGATAATGATCATCACCAGAAAACAAACCTTTTTTGCCCTCCCTTGAACTTCAATATAAGTGGCTGCCATATTCATCTATTGAAGAACCAGTGTACTGATCATGATCACTGGTAAGGTTCTTGTTCTGCCCATGTCAAAGGAACACCTTCATAGCTCTGTGTATGTGGGGATCCATTGAGTTCTCTTGACACTGCTGAGTGGACTGCAGATGTCCACTCGAAGTTCTTGTCTGAGAGCATAGAGCTCTCATTTTGAATTTGAAGAGCCTGTAACAAAGGCTGTTTCCCACTTGCTTCTGCCCCTTTTACTTGTAGTACATTAAGTTGTCCTCAATAAAGAGCCATGGGAATTATATCTGCCACTGCAGGTTAAAATTGTAGTTGTACAATATACAATTCTTAGTAATTGTAGGAAAATTAAGGAATTAATACAACTTGTATTGTTGATCGAGAGAGAACATGTTTTTTTAATCATTGTTAATCCTGATCACTGTATAAACTATGACCAATAGTTTTACAGACTAAATAACTAAACTGTACTGTAGAAAGTACCGGAGCCTATAAAGGACTGTATATTTACCAAAGGGATGTAATCTGACTCAATGCATTTATAACCAAATAACCAAATAATATATTAAACCTGTGTATGTATTTAGATAAGAGTGAGAGGAGACTAAAAGTAAGTTTAACAATTTAATACAGAACCCAATACTACATACAATAAGCTGCCCTAGAAACACACATTACACATTGCCATACAACACACACACAGTCCGACCTGAGGCCCTTCGGTGGGCCTAACGGATGTCCTCGCGCTCGTTGTGCGGTGCAGCTGGGCCGTTGGTGCACGTGGAGTGGGGGGGGGGAGGGGGTGAGTTGCAACTGCCGGATACAAAGGGGACGTTGGAGAGGGGGGACACCTCCCTTGTAGATGGGGTGAAGATCGGCGGTGCTGCCTGGTAGGGGGGAATGGAACCCGCCTCACGAACCTAGTCTGGATCGGGGGAAAACCAGCCTCTTCCTGGGTCCCTCTGACGACTGGGCCGCGGGCGCGTACTCCTCCTCTCTCTTCCAGAAGTTGGTCGCGCTAGCTCGCTAACTAGCCGCCTAACCGTCCACTTTGCTAGCCCTGGCCAGTCCAACACTAGCGCTCTGAACGGACGGCAGACACACCTCCGTCTGCCGACACACCGCACAGCCGACACACCGTACTGCCGACAGCGCAAACACGAATACCTTAAAAAACCCAACCGTGGACACCGTTCTTCCCGAGTCTGCCGCGACTCCCGACTTTACGTCCGCACCGCCCGATTTCCAACTGCCGAACCCCTGGCAAACTCCGCGAATATTCCCGCCGACAGACTGCGCGAGACTGGCATATAACTGAACATATGACCAGCCTAATCACTCCGCGCAGCATTATATCAACATAAAACAAATAGATCGTAGTAAAAATAGGAAAACAAATAACCCCAATTGAACATAATATTGCATGGCTTCTTAAATAACAAAATGCCCAAACTTGTTGCATAGACTAAACTGACACAGTAAAACAAAATATACGAAATGAATGATACAATAACTCATTAACATAAACCATTAATTACCTTACTATGTAATTAAAGGGGCAATGACATGAAAATATGCAAACCTTCAGAACAGCCGCCCCCTGATTTACGGAGGGAAATCAGTAATATAAAATGAAGGTTTGCTACACAAACTAATTAGGGGGGCTCAGGTCAGAATGTGGGGGGAGCTCGATAAGACGAGCTACGGGTCGATGGTAGGTTCTTCGGCCTGTGTCCACTATCGCCGAGCGGACCCTTCCATCTTTCCCCTTGACAACAGTCTTCACTCGCCCCAGGAGCCAATGCGCTCTGGGTAATGCTGGATCCACAAGCATGACGGGAGTGCCAACTTCCAAGTTACTGCGCTCTCTGTGCCACTTGCGACGGCCTTGCATGTTGGGAAGATACTCTGAAGTGTACCTCCTCCAGAACTGGTCAACTACAGCCTGACTGTACTTCCAGGTACGATCACTGACGTCATCAGTTGAGGCATAGGCGGCGAGTGGGAGAGCTGTGTCTGGCCGCCCCATGAGGAGAGAGTTGGGCGTGATGGGATCGAGGTCAGCTAGGTCGCTACTCGTGTATCCCAACGGCTTAGAGTTGAGGATGGCCTCCACTTCAACCAACACTGTGGCGAAGACCTCAGCTTTGGGGACCTGTCCTCCAAGGGCGAAGTTGAGAGCCGCTTTCACTGACCTGACTTCCCTCTCCCAGACTCCACCGAAATGAGGGGCGTTAGGTGGGTTGTACTGGAAGTTGACTTGGAGGGGGGCTAGTTCTCTTTTCAGCTCCTCCGTCATGTCTCTGTAGTTCTTCTTCAGCTCAGCTTCCCCACCGTGGAAGTTGGTCCCGTTGTCGGAGAGGAGGACACAGGGACGCCCTCTCCTCCCGGTGAAACGACGGAAGGACATAAGGAAGCTGGCTGCTGACAGGTCTGCCAACACCTCTAGATGGATGGCGTTTGAGGTTAAGCATTTAAAGACGATGCCCCATCGCTTTGCTGTTGCCCGTCCAACCTCGGCCCGGACAGAGAAGGGCCCGAAGCAATCCATACCAGTGTGATGGAAGGGCGCCTTGTTGATCTGGAGACGATCTGCCGGGAGGTCGGACATCATTGGTATGACTGGCCTGGCTCTTAACTTGCGGCACTCTGTGCACCTGCTCTGGTAGCGACGCACCGCCTCCCGGCCGCGGAGTATCCAGTACCGCCTCCTCAGTTCAGCGAAGAGTCTCTCCGATCCGGGGTGATGCAATCTGGTGTCATGCTGACGGATGACCAGGTCAGTCACAGGGTGTTTCTGTGGCAGCAATATGGGGTGCTTGGTATCCTCGGTTAGACCCTGGGCCCTTCTCAGACGACCTCCGACCCGTAGAATGCCTTTGTCGTCCAACTCAGGGGCCAGCTGTCTCAACCGGCTGTCATGGGGTAGCTCCACCTTCCGCTCCAAACATGCCACCTCGGTGGGAAAGACCTCTCCCTGCACCCTTTGCAGTACCATGACCTCGGCGGCAGCGTAGTCACCCGCAGTAAGGGGGGTCTTGGCTTTATTGTTGGGACTTTGATGGCGGAAGGTCTGCTCTTGGAGCTCCTCAATTGTTTTGCAGTCCTCAACGACTGGCCCGTCAGGAACTGCTGAGTCTTGGAGGCCCGTGAGGCGACAGAAGAGGGACTTTCTGAGTTCCGCCTCCACCTCCGTGGGCTCTGGTTCAGGAGGACTGGGCCATTGTGATTCGGGCTTGGTGAGATACTCGGGTCCCTGGTGGTAGAGATTGGGGAGTGCAAGCTTCTTGAGGGTCGCGCCTCTGGTGATAATGTCAGCTGGGTTGATATCCGTTGCCACATACCGCCAGCAGGTAGACCCGACAAGGTCCTGGATCTCTGAGACCCGAGTTCCCACAAAGACTTTGTACTTGCATGAGGTCGATTGGATCCACTGTATGACTGTGGTCGAGTCAGACCACATCGACACGTCGCGCTCCTCCAGCCGTAGCTCCTCCTGTAGCAGGCGGCCCATCTGAGCTCCACTGACTGCGGCGCAGAGCTCAAGACGGGGCATCGACTGCAACTTCTTTGGCGCGACTCTGCTTCTTGCGAGGGTGAAGGACACATGGATAGTGCCGTCAGGCTCTACAGCACGCAGGTATGCCACTGCACCGTAGGCCAGCTCGGATGCGTCGCAGAAGACGTGTAGTGAGACTCGGCTGTGTGTCCAACTCACACCAGGAGGGAAGTAGCTCCTGGGGAGATCGATCTCTTGGAGAGTGGGGAGCTCCTCTTCCCACTCAGACCACCTAGTCTTGAGTGACTCTGGGAGGGGGTCGTCCCATCCCCTCTTCTCGGTCCACAACTCCCTCACGAGCACCTTGGCGCGGGTTGTGTATGGATTGATGTACCCCAGGGGGTCGTACTGTCTTGCCAGGGTCCGGTAGATTGCTCGCATTGTGACGTATCTGCGAGGCTCTATCTCCTTGTACCGGTAGCACAGTCTGTCCGTCCTGAAACTCCAGAGGAGGCCCAGCGTCATCTCATGTGCATCATCACTTGACTGAGTGACCCAGGTTTCGCTGCTGTCGGACTTTGCCTCGGCTGGGAGGTCCCTCAAGACTTCAGGGTCATTGCTCGCCCACTGGCGGACATCGAAGCCAGCGGTAGCAAGGTGGGCACGCAGGTCGCGAACCAGGCGACGTGCTTCCTCCAGGGTCTCAGTGCTGTGGAGGCAGTTATCTACGTAAAAGCTGTGCAAGACTACATCGGCTACCCCCTCGGGTACGGTTCCCTCCATCACATGGGCCTGCAGGGCGTAGGTCGCGCAGCACGGGCTGCAGGTCGTGCCAAACGGGAGCACCTCCCACTGGTAGGTAGAGGGGGAATCGCTGGGGTTCTCACGCCACACGAATCTCATCAGGGGCTTGTCTTCGTCCAACAGCAGGACCTGGTGGAACATGCGGCGTATGTCCCCGCTGATCGCAGTCTGCTGCCGGCGAAAGCGCACCATGACTCCGAGTAGGGAGGGTGACAGAGTCGGGCCCGGAAGGAGGTGCTTGTTTAGGTTCTGCTCGCGGACTTGGAAGCTGCAGTTAAATACGACCCGATTCTTGCCATTATGCTTGACGTTATGATGTGGGAGGTACCATGACTCTGCACTAGCTTCCTCCTCCGCGGGTTCCAGTTTCCGGACGAGCCCTGACTCGACTAGCTTTGTCATCTCTTCAGCGTAAGCAGCTGCAGTCTCCGGGTCCCTACTCAGTCTCTTCTCCATGCTCCGCAGGCAGGGCATGGCTACTTCACGTGAGACGCGGAAGGTTGGCATAGGCTCCTTTCGCAGTAGTGGTGTGGCATAACGGAGGACACCACGCGTCTCCACTCTGCAAGTCTTTTCCTTTAAAAGTGCCATGGCCATCTGATCTTCCTTGGAGCGCATGTGCTGTTTTCCAGTCTGAAATGGGGTGACGTCTAGTTGCCATAGCTTACGGACGTTCTCCATGAGTATCCCATCCTCTGGCTCGGCTCCGAGGTAGTGGGTTCGGGTCTGGCTGGGCTTTGGGCTCTTCAGGTTGATGGGGCCTTGGAGGGTCCAACCCAGTGGAGTATCCAGGGCAACGGGACAGCCTCTCGGGCCCGGCAGGATGCGTCTTGGGAGGGTGAGCCTTGTGTGGTCAGACCCAAGCAGGATGGTCGGCACCACTTCCTCTTCTTGGTCAAGCTCCAACTCAGACAGATGGGGGTACTTAGCCTTGAGGGCCTTTATTGGGTATCCGTACTTAGACAGGCTCAAGTCCGCTGCAGTGAACACGTCACACAGGGGGTGCACTTCTCCTGGTCGTCCCCGCGCCATGATCTCCAGGGACACGATCTCACCTGCGACCTTGGTGGGCTCTGGCCTGATGGTGAGGATGTTCATCTGGCGGGGTTGACCCTTGAGTCCCAGGGCGTTGGCTGCTTCCTTCAGCAGGAGGGTGCGTTCTGCGCCGTCGTCAATGATCGCGTAGGTCGACATCTCTTTACCATCATGGCGTAGGACGACCGGCACCATCTTGAGTAGCACCCGGGAGTTGTTACCACGCACTGGGCCTACGTAGTAGGTGCGACCCTCCTCGGTCTCAGCGGATCGGTCCTGGGGGGTCTCCCTGGTCTCTGGTTTATCCCTTCTGTCATTGAGATCATGGAGGACCGTAAGGTGTGTCCTGCCGCACTCCTTAATGCGACAGGGCCTCTTCAGGGTGCATTGCTTGGCCATGTGCTCACGGGCGCACCTCCAACACCGCTTGTTGTCCTTGATCCACTGCTTCCTCTCTTCGGTGTTCTTCTTCTTGAACTCAGGACAACGTTCGAGCCAGTGGGGCTCCGTGCAACATGGGCAAGGTGGTGGAGGTCTCTTATCGCCCTGCTTCTCACTCTTCTTAGGGCCGCCCCATTCACCATGGGGGGCATCCTGCTCTGAGATTGTCGTCATCACCCGGACGGATCCTTCCTTCCTCCGGGGGGCTCGATCAGGCCGCTCATGGCTGCCGCACTTCGACTCAGCTATCTTGGGGAGCCGGATGTGCTTCACCTCCCCTCTTAGGAACTCCGACAGCTCCTCTAGGCTGGCCGCCGGCTGGTCGGGGTAGAGCTGGTCGTGGCGCCGCCGGAATCTCTCCTCTCTGTGTCTGGGCAGCTTCCTTATGAAGCGCTCCACCGTGGAGCCTGTGTAAAGTTCTCTGGTTCCAGTTGGGCCCTGCAGTTTCAGCATCGTAACCAGGGAACGGATGCGGAGGGTGTAGTCGTCTAGAGCTGCATCGCTTCTGATATCTGGCAACTCCCCGAGGGCTTCAACCTCGTCGAGGATGTGGTCCCATGGACATCCCCAGCGGCGATCCAGTTCCGCGATGCTGTCAGTGTAGGGGGTGGGGGACTTGGCATGGGAGAAGCACAGCCTCTTAGCTATTGGTAGCTTGCAGTGGAGATGGAGTGTGAGCCACTTCTGTTGTTCACTGTGGTACGCCTGCGGTCCTCCTAACAGGTAGTCCAGGCTCAGTCGCATCTCCCGATAGTTCTCCCTGCTGTCTTGGGTGAAGAAGGGAACAATGGAACCAGGCGGGTGGAGAGGGAGCGGGTCGTAAGGTCCTGTGTTACGGCTTGCTGTTGATGGGGAGGAGAGAGGGTGTGGGCTTTGCCTGCGACGGTCCAGCAGGGAGTCCAAGCGTTCGTTGAGCTCTAGTTCCTCATCCACAGGTGTAGTTTGGGGTCTCGGGCTCAGAGCTTGAGGCACCTCTCCATCCCTCCTACTTTGGTTAGGGGGGCTAGCGTTGATGGGTGTTCGTGATATCTGGCCGGTGGTAGTGCACTCTGGTTGGCGTGAGAGAGCTAGCTTAGCGAGTTCTAGGTTCTGCGTAGCTGCCCGTTGTAGTGCCTCTGCCGTAGCCTGGGCTTGACGCTCCAGACGCTCTTTGTCAGCACGGGCTTCTTGTCGCAGGCGCTCCTCTCTGGCGAGAGCGTCCTGGCGCTGGTGCTCCTGGCTATCAATCAACTGCTGGATTAGCCTTTCGGAGAGTGCACTCCCAACACTCAATCGTTCTGAGTAGCCGCTACGCTGACTACCTGTACGGCTTCCGTGGACGCTGCCCCGCCGGCTACGGGATAAACGAGACCTCTGGTCACGGGGCCTGCTTTGGAGAGGGGGGTCGATGAAGAACTCACCGGGTTGGAAGGCCTGGGGGTCGGTCCTATTCAGTGGGACCTCAACTTCAGGCAGAATGATCTCCTTGCCAGTCTGCAAGCAGGCGTCTCCAGGTAGATCTTCCTCCTCCCCTGACTCACCTTGGCTATAGGTTTCAGATAACGGGTGGGTAGCTGCTGTCAGCAGCGGGCTCACTACTTTTGCTGTCTCTTCTGGGGCTTTTAGTAGTGGGGAAGGGGGGTGTAAACTAGGTTGCGTGACCAACTCTGACTCTGGCGTGGCAGTAGCGCCCTTTACTGCCTGGGGTTGGTTGCCATCCACACTAGTGGGGCTATCAGTCTCTGGCGTGCCCAGGTGATAGTCATGTAGTTTCACAGGTGGCCTGCGTTCTCTAACAGAACGTTGTGTAAGTGATTCTAGGGAGGGGGTGGGTGCGGGGCCTACCTCTAGGGTGGGGCTTACGTCGTCTCTCTCACTCTGTTGAAACATCATGCCTGATTACATACACATCCGGCTCGAAGGACCATTAAATGTACTGTAGAAAGTACCGGAGCCTATAAAGGACTGTATAATTACCAAAGGGACGTAATCTGACTCAATGCATTTATAACCAAATAACCAAATAATATAATAAACCTGTGTACGTATTTAGATAAGAGTGAGAGGAGACTAAAACTAAGTTTAACAATTTAATACAGAACCCAATACTACATAAAATAAGCTGCCCTAGAAACACACATTACACATTGCCATACAACACACACACAGTCCGACCTGAGGCCCTTCGGTGGG
>JAOPUI010000092.1:8928638-8933638 GCA_027123135.1 Urophycis floridana | reverse complement strand
GGCCTTTTGAAATGTGTGCGGAAATCACCATGTCTACATGATAATGTTGGCCAAAAGGGATTATTTCTGTCATGCCACTAAAGTGCAATATGAAACAGCTTTCCATCCATCACGCCACGTTATTGCCTTGCTAATGGCCGCCGTCAAACCCTTCCACGATGACCCTGCACCCGACACATCCCAACACGTTGGCGGAGTCATAACGCAATTCCTACGTTACATTCATTCCCCAACTGCAGCCGGGAAAACCGTCACCGTTGCGTGATCATCTGAGGGAACACTCATCTCCAAGCCTCACAAAACTGTCGCATTTCCAAAGGGAAATCGGAGTATTAATCTTGAATCAGCCCAATGAACACCGATGAATGCCCATACGGCAAGGTCCCGGCAGTTGTTTGTTCCTTTTAAAAATACATGAAAAGCATCGCCTTTAACACCAGCCAGTCTGTATACTGATGGGTATTGAGGGGGAAGCCTGTCTTATCGCGAGAGGAAATGTATTATGTGGCTCTCCGACTAACTGAACGCTTGCCACGGGAGGGTTGAGGGGCGTCGTGCGATGGATACAAATGGAAATCGACAGCAGAAGGGGCTATAATACACACACTTCAGACACTCGCATAGCAGAAGAAACGCACCGTCTCCTTGGGTCTGAATGGGGGGGAAACACAGCCAATAGACAGCGTAGGATAACACTGTATTTGTCATTTAAGACACATTGTGCTCTCGAGAGCTTGTCAATAAAAGGCCAGGGCACGCCAAGGACAGAGTGTGAAGAATCACGCTAGAGCAGACTAGACGTCAGCGAAGCAGGAGAGGACGGACCGTGGTTGCATTTTTTTCTCCCAGACTGAGCAAATGCCTTCCGGGCTATTTCACAGGTTATTACCCCTACTTGATCGGAAGAGCCCGCCCAAAAGTGCCCATCCCTCCTCATCCTCCCCCACTCCAATCTTCCTCCTTTTGCAGGCGTCCTTGCCAAACACTTTATGTACCTTCGTTTACATCCAATTATTTTTTTTTAACCTTGCTTTCGTGGAGATTTCATAGTGTCATAATGACCCAACTATGTCCCACTTTCAAAGTAAACACTCCCACCGTCTTCAATCACAGCACACACACAGACACACACACACTACCAACATGGTCCATTCTGCTGCTGTGTGAAATATCAAGGTCATGTTATTCCATGTCATTTGTCATGTGTTGCCCGTTAGCGGCAGCAGAGCGTGTCCTGGCAGAGAGGGCCTGCCCGGTGACACAGTGGTGGACCTACTCTCTGAAGGTGCCCGTGTCAGAGTCCTCCGTCATCACGTCGTGCAGAGCCTCCACGCAGATGTTGACGATGCCACAGAACTTGTCCTGGATCACACTGGAACAAAGGGAAACGACAGAGGCCCAGAAGGGAGGTTAAAGCCATGGTTCATAAGGGTAACTTTAACTAGGGATGCACCGAATCCAGGTTTTTTGGGTTCTGCCGAATACCGAATCCACTGGTTAAGATTCTGCAACACTAAACACATTAATGACGTCAAAATCAGTGTATTTTTATTTATTTATTAATTTTCACTGAGAAAAAATTGCCACCACGAGACAAATCAGCATTGCAAATTGAACACGTAGCTCGACTTGAATCGCTTTCTTTTATCTGAAAGAACTGCCAAACGACACTTTTTCTGTTCACTACTTTCATTTTCGCTTTCTCGCAGCTATAGCAACTGCATTCCAACGCGCCACTTTTTTGTAAACCGATAATTACGTCGACCAGTGTGGCGCACGCAGTGAAAGCGTAGGATTCGGGTTCGGTGGAAAAAAATGCCAAGGTTCGGCAGAACCCGAACCCCTCAAAAAAGCCCAATATTCGGCCGAATCCAAACCCGAATACTGGATTCGGTGCAACCCTAACTTTAACCAAACTGCACTGGTCTTGTTTTAATGTGAGATTGTACTAATAGTAGACAGAAAGTCACTTCAACAGAGGGTGTATGTTATATTCTCACGTGTCAATGTGTGCATGAGCTCACATATTGATGCAGAAACGTTTTAGTATGTTTTAGAAATCGCCTTTGAAATCCATCTTCCCATTGTGTTCCCTCCATTCCCAGGCCAAGAACATTATTTAATCATGAAAAAGATGACTCAACAAACAAATCAATCTTTGGACTTTCCAAAAAAGAGCCCTCTTTGCGCTTCCAATATAATTATTAGTTTTGTATCACCACCACGAAGAGATTCATGCTGGATAGACGGACAATCAGAATGTGAGTTCACATTCTGATTCAGAACTCAGAAGAACTTTTCTTATTCTGTCTGCAGATAGGTCTGGCCTTGCTCCTGTTGTAAGCTTTTTCCAAAAAAATTACATTCTACGAGGTCATCTGAATTAAAAAGAACAATGGAAGTGCCCTAGGAATGTGTAGCAAGCAAAACTGTTCCAAATGTATCCACATAGCCATGTTCAAAAATGTGCAGAAATCTGGAAGGATTTTCTGTGATTATGTTTTTGCTTTACTGCCAACCATGTTCGAGAGAGCGAGGACATCACCCTGATTAACTGGAGTATTTTGAACAACGTAAGGCTGTGGCCAAACTTGGAAATCAATTCCTACCCAGCCAAAACAACATTGTTATCCGATGCAAAGTGAAACGTAAATACCAGGATGGTCTCACAAGCCAAGATGCAACCCCAGCCCCTTTGAAGTAAGTAGTGGAGGGCAATTCCAGGTTAACAAATTATAGAGTACTTAATGAAGTAGACACTCAATTCACAAATAAATCTGGTTGTGGCAAATACTTTTACTTTTAGACATAAAAGTTTACCTCCGGACATAAAAAAAAAACATATGCCCTTAAAACACTAATTGGTGCCTGTAGGCGAATTGCATGCAAATTATGCACTGAGTCAGACTCTGAAGCGAGACAAGTGAGTCCGACAGTAATAATGAAAGAGAACGTAGAGCAGTATCAAAACAAAAAGGAGAAATGTGGGCTGTGTGGGAGCATTGATGCTTCAAAAGGTTGTCAGCCTCATATCTGGGTCCTCCACCGCGGGCTACGCTGCGTACAGACGGACAGCGGCACACAAAATGAAAACGCTCATAAAAATAAATCAAAGCCCGCAAAGAGACGCATGCGAACATACAGAGAAGCCTCCTCTCTGTATGTGGGTGGATTCAACCAAGCATGGCGCCATGCTCAACATTTCCTTTTTTTTCATAGGAGATTTCCTGTTCCGCACATATGCATCTGTATTTATACCATGCATCTGAATCGATGACTAACAGCATGACTGTTGCAAAATTAACATTAAAAAAAAATGTATCTTCCCAATAACCATTCACTTCACTGTGCCGGTCATTATGCTTTGGTAAAATAGGTGTCCCTTGAGATCCTCTCTGCTGGGCCTCCTAGCTTGATTACCAGTTGTGTCCCATTACCCCTTGTTCATGGAACGGCCGCACTGCATAGAGAGCCCACAACTGACTTGAGCTTTTAGGAGAGATGGGATTGGATTCCCAGAGGGATCCATTATGTAGAGTGTTGCTTGAAAGCTGTTGAACCACACATGATTGTTCTGCAACACTCACGTTCTAGTTCAACTGTAGGTAAGGCCATCCAGTCCAGTCACAAGGTGGGAGAAACCACGAGCCTCCTCAGCCACATCCAGGCACCCGCTCAACGTGATGACCTCACATTGTTACTTTTGGAGTAAGTTTGGATCCTGTTCAATGACTTCTCTAACGGCTGCACACTGCTTAGTGTTCCAAGCGTGAGCTCATAATGCAAAGCGATAACGCACACGGCGTCTTAACCACAGAAACGCAAACACAACTGTTTTATGATAGCGACGATTGCCCACATTGAAGCAAAACAAGGTGGAAACAAGTTGCAGGCAGTCTCCCAAATCTGAACTCTGAAGGTAGAGGAGCACCCAGCAGTGTGGACGGGGTGTCACTTCTTTTGGATTCAAGTTTGTTTTGACTAATCATGTTGCTGGAGGCAGGGATCTTTAAGCACATGACTGGCAAACACAAATTCGGCAAGCAACGGTTAACGGTAAGTAATGTTACAGACTGGCCACTGCAGAAATGTACACAGGTCACTAATGTTTCATGTCGTAAAATAAGACACGCGCAATGGTGTTTTCTTTGGTATGTTACATTTACATTTAGGGCATTCAGCAGACGAATAGAATATCTCTGGAACGAAACAGGACACAAGGCATAGCCCCGCCCCTTCTGTTTCCGTCACGCGCTCCGCGCCATCTCCCCCAGGAGTTTGGCTTTAAAGTGCTGGATCTGAGACGAGGTTACAGGCAACGGGAAATTGTCCAGGGACACATGACTTCCCCCGCATGGACCGTGGCCTTGACTGACCGCAGGAGGGATTCCCTTGTCTGACATCGTTTTGGAACATTTTAAATAGTTTTGGAAAGTTGAAAAAAAAAAAAAAAAAACGTCTCTAGGGTCTGGATGAAATACAAGCAGCCACTGGGGAAAATGAAAAATGGAAATTGGGCCGCTAAAGCCTAAATCCAGGCTTCACAGGAACCAGGCTTCTTTGTGGGACTGAAAGGTGGGATAATGTTGAGTAAATATAGGCTGACTGAGAGTATTAGGTAGTGCTTATCAAATGTCATATTTATTCTAAATACTTTAATTTAGTGGAAGGGATAGTTAGCATCCTAAACACTTACCCACCCGATTTCCGGAAACTAATTAACAAACCATTGCACTGCCAATTAATCATATGCCAGTGAAACAGCATATATATTCACTATTTAGCACGCATAGTAATGAATAAAAACAGATCCCTAATCAATTAATCTTCGATGGGAGATTGATCGCGTAATCCCAGTTAGACAGCAGCTGCTATCTACTCAACATGGGGAACATGGAGGAAGCATAGGTACTTCAGACCAAAAGCAGAAGCCATTGGAGAACAAATCCACAAAAGTTCAATCTAATAAAATCTAAACAACCAGGCATACCAAACAAATG
>JAOPUI010000092.1:8814135-8825115 GCA_027123135.1 Urophycis floridana | reverse complement strand
TGTTGGTTCTGTGTGATGCCCCTTGCCATGGCGTAGGCAGTATGTATGCAGTACCAGAGTTACGCAACATAACATCTCCCCTCCTAGCCATAGAGATCGTTCGCCAGGCGGCCCACAGCGGTGAGCAGCGTGGGGGAGACGTTCCGGAATCTTGGAGGGGGTGGGGTTGGGGGGGGGACTCGATCGGAATGCGATTTAAACACCACTCGAGTGGGGGAGCGCGGGGTGCAGTGCTGATACGTTGAGGTTTTTTACAGCTACCCGAGATTCCTGATGTTTCCCCCCCCTCCAACTCATCAACGTGGCTGCTGGGTGAATAAAGGTCTATTGGTCCCCACTCGCTCGCCCGCCCGCCTGCTTCCTGAGCCAGCCACACATGGTGATATTACATGAAATATACAGAGAGGGAGAGAGACTTTAACTGGACACATGGTACCCATTTGGGCACTGCAAAGATTGGGAAACGTGGATCCCTACCCCCCCCCCCCATCATGGTATTGGGAGGGGGTGATGGAGGGTTGGTGTGGGAGGGGAGGGGGGGGGCTGTACTGCTTGTATCTCTGGATGGCCTGGAAGCACATCTCCCAAACAAACTGTCTCCATGGCAACCACTGTAATAGAGCCGTCTGTCGCTGAGCCACACCGCCTCGTCGCTATGGAAATAACAAGGCTTTTTAATTATCACACACGCTGTCGCCGCTGTCAGAGTCGCTCTCAAAGTATTCTAATGATGATCTCTCGTGGTATCATTTTGTTATGTCGGTGGTTTTTTTTTTTTTTTTTTTTGACTACGCAAATGTTTGGCGCTATTTTTGATTTGGAGGTTTTTTGCACTGTCGCAGGCGTGTAAATAGGGCACATAGTACAGGGCCGACATCATGTGGAGTGACGTTTACCAAACCAGATTTTTATTGTTTTGAAGTTCTGTCCAATGTTATGTTCTGGTCCACTTTCAGTTTCAGGGAGTCTTGTGATGGTTAGTGTTCTGCCTGTGAAAAGAGGGTGGGCAGAACTCCTGGAGCATCAGGGAGGGTTTCCAAGATGGCCGATCATGGCCGATTATGCGGTACGAAATCTCGTGTGAGAAAAGACAATATCGGTCGATGGACTTACATTTTAACCTCAAGAGTTGGTCGCGGTCACGTGCTCTCTCAAGTTTGACAAGTGCATTAACTCTGGACATGTGTGTTAAGTAACCACGCAAGTGTTTCCTCACGTGTTTAGGATGCTTTGGTATGACGAGACGGGCAGATGAGCAACTGCATCCTGTTTTGTAGATCTTACGACAACAGTGTGGTTGCAGTTGACAGCCTTTTTCGCCAGGCTTGCACTCTCTTGAGTCGCAGTACAATAAAGGATATTTGGGGCTGTGCAGATTGTATGCTACTGGATGTAATATCAGAGGTCAGATGGGATTTGAATGCATCGTGTCAGCTTACCTCTCTCATAACATAACCGGAAATTTGGGTGGGGAGGTCAAGGCTCTGGATTTGATTTGAACCAGTGTTATCGTACTACTGAGTCTGTTGCTCACACAACAACAACAACAACAACAACTACAACAGTAAATATGGAATTTGCTCACTCAAATGTATTTATTATTTACATATTGTGATTCTAATATGTTAGAGTCTAATATTCTTTGATATTTATATTTTGTTTGAAAAGAAAAAAAAAGTCCTGAAATATATGACCTTTTACACATGATTTAATGTTTGGTAATTGGAGTTTATTTTGAATGCTTCATAATTATTGTTTTGGAGAACATGTGATGACATTTGCATCGTTAAATAATACTATGGATTCGTTTTTTTTCTCTAAATTGCCCAAATCCCCACAGATTATACGTTATAGGTGATACTGTAATATATCGCAGGCATATTACAGTATCACCTTGTTACTTTCTGTTCCATGTCATTTTGCGTAACCAAAGCTGAAAAGTAATTGTTATAAAAGTAATATGTGAACAATATCATCACAATACAAACATCTGCATTTTGGCAAGAATATTAGAATAGCCTGAAAACAGAAGCACAGCAAAATAACAAATAATACTGGAATCGTGTATAAAACGTACACTGGATTTCAACTGCACAGTTCAGAAGCCATAGCATAATAAAGCAAGCAGAACTATTTTTGTGAAACATGTATTTTTATTATTATAAGCTCTAAATGTGTGAAGGTTGCTTTAAAAAAAACTGAAGACTGTTTTAGTTTATTTTCTATGCTGGGGTTTGGCCCCCTTGTGCAAAACATATATTTTATTTTGAGGTGAAGAGCATTACAATACTTCAACGTAATGTGATCCATTGTACCCACACGTGTAATTCCTCTGTTAATATTTTAATCAGTGACCTTCTTTTATCTGTTGACCAGTGTTACACATTAATCTTTTTCCATTTCAAGTCAAAAAGCACATGTTGGCAAAAACATTTACATATATTGACTCGGTTTTTTTTTCTCGGTAGTCAATAGCTTCGGTGGTCGCCGCATTAGCTGTGTCATACGTTACTCCATCCCGCTCCATAGTATTTCATCTGCTCATTGAAAGTTGCAATAAAGTTTTATTTTTGCATAATTATGAAAAGAAATATTTGATCATGGTTTCGTCTCCTGTTTGGGAAACACGTCTTTCTCTCGTGTTGTTGAATTTGATTTTTTAGAATCGTTCGTTTAATTAAGCAATGAGCCACGAATAAGCAGTAGTTTACTCTGAATTAAACTGTTCTAAAATCACTGTCAACCACGCCCTCGAGTGGCTTACTGCTTTTATTAAACGGTTACTAAAACGGTTAGTCTACACTCTACAATAGAATACCAAGTAAGTTTCACGCATAAAAAACAGCAACAACAACTAAATCAATAATTTATTGAAAACAAAGACACATCTCGAATGATTTGTTTCGACTCCCAATCGCCTTCGGCCGCCATTACGTCATCTAATTGTTGGTTCTTTCTTACAATATTGTTTTTGGTGTTCAAAAGTATACCGTTCTGAGGATTCAAACAACAAAACAAAACAAACACACGGAAGAGTTTGAGAAGAGATTCGGCCATGTTTACATGGTTAACATCATTTTACAACACCCACGTCGAGCGGCGCCTGTTCCCCCCCGCAGAGGAGATGCTCGTCAGGTGCGCGGATCATCACAGGACCAAAATGGAGCGAGTCGGACGGGAGGTGATGGACGCAGACGCGCCTGTCTCTGTGCGGGTGGAGGCAGTGGAGAGCCTGGGGATAATGGCCTACTCAGGTGAGAACCACCACCACCCGGTAACCAGGAATGGCGTAATTAAAAAAAAAAAACAGCTAAACAATCTACAATACATTGAGTTGAGTGTAAATAAACATCACCTGTGACACACTGCACCGCCTTTATCTGAGCAACGCGAACGTCAGAATTGACATATTGTTTACATTAGGCTACATTACATAGTCGACTTGTAAAAAGCACGTCGGCCTACTACATTATGCAATTTAAGACCATATAGGGAGACCTCGGACTCGAATCCATTCGATGCACGACGACTACATCTTCAACATAGCTACGTCCTCAGGCGGTTACAAAGGTGCATCAGTCGCCGCGGAGTTCATCCCAGCTGTGGTGCACTTGCTCTACATTCGAGAGCTGACCGACGACCAGACCATCGTCATTCTGCAGGGGCTCACCAACATGTGCTACTGTCACGTCAGAAACGTGCACGCAGCTCACGGTGCGGGACTCAACGAAATGTTAGAGGTACAACTGAACATTAGGCAACGCTAGTATTGACGGTAAACCACGCCCACCGTTCAACACGTTAATTAAAAATGGGCATGTTCACCATTGGAAGACCTCCCCAGACTGCAAAACAAATTTGTTTTATAAATAGGTACAGAGGGGCTAATTGCGTTGCAGGGCCCAGTTCACTGTAGCGTTGCGTTACGCAGGTGCGGATGCTGCCGGCGTACCCGTTGTCCACCAAAGCCAAGCTGTGGAGCTGCTACCTGCTCAACGTCCTGTGCTACAAAAACATCCCCACGGTGGAGACCCAGGCGGCCTCCAGCCTCAGAGGCAGCCTGGAGGCCCTGGAGGCCGAGGACTGGAGCTGCTGGCCCAAGAACCACGCCCGGGAGCTGCTCTGCCTGCTGGGCTTCTGGCCCCCGCAAACCGTTACCCTGACAGAGTGAGGGACCCAAAACCAGGAACAGCAATGATTGTGCTGCATGAAGCATTTGTGAAGTAAAGCCAGGAATAAATGTTTTGGGTTCTTTTTTTTTTTTGTAAAAAAAGGTTTATTTTACAGTGCAATTAAGGAATATGTACACAAGCATGTGATGTAACTGCATAGTTGCCTAGTCCTAAAGAACACTTAACAAAAGCCCAATCTGACTTCAGCAGTCATAAAGTTTACATTTCACAGCCCAGACATTCAGGTATGACATCCATGTTCGGTTACAAATGGGGGAGGGGGCGTTAAAATGTAGAATAAAACAAAGCTCTGACAAAAAAAAAAAAAAACAAGCAAAAACGATAAATCCTGTTCCAGCAGTTTATCCATTTGAGGGTTTGGATTCTTCTGATTCTGAGGACTCGTTTTCTGCATCGCTGTCACTACAACAGTCTGCCTCCTCAACCAGAGACTCGTCACCTTCCTCCTCCTCCTTGGCTTCAGAGTCCTCCTCATCCACATCAAGGGCTATCTCCCTCAGCTCCTCAGAGTTCTCGGGGGCCTTTCCTGTGAGCCTCTAAAAATAGGAGGAGTACAATTACACCGCTGCCACAAATCCATACTTACACACTGAGCCCCGTCATGCCCAATGCAGCACAGGCCATTGTCTGCAAACACTGCATGAAGAAGCACCAAGACTCTCGGTACACTTGGCCAGAGGTAACCAACACTTTCGGACTGTATAATTTAAAGCAAATGGGCCGAAGTACCAATTAGTGGCTATGGCAACTAAATGTAGAAATGGATTTGTGGTCCATAGTGTTTTCCATTAGTCTATTGGCAAGCATGTCATAAAAAGGGGGGGGGGGGGAAGCTATCCATAACCATCACAAGATGGTGGCGATTTCATTAAATGTCAAAAGATGTCAGAGAACGCCTACCTCAATCATGTCAGCCATGTATTGTACGTGTTGTGCGAGTTCCTGCAGTTCCTCATTCTCGGTCTTCAGCTGGCATATCTGCTCATCTCTGGCCTCAATGTCTTTGTGGAGCTGTCATGGGTGACAATAAATATATTTGAAAGCATAACAAAGCATGTGCCAAGTTAAACACCAAGAAATGTACCAACTGTGGCCATGGCAACTGCCAAGCAACATAAGTTTAGCAAAACATAAATTAAAAAGGTCAGCCTCTGTGTGTGTGTGTGTGTGTGTGTGTGTGCGCGTCATTTCTCCCCAGAGACTACACATTTACATCTTATATGCTTTAAATACTGTAAACATGGCATGTAATTGTTGAGACATGTTCTGGTGACTTTCTTACTGTATTAGCAGCAATTAAATGTTTCACCTTCTTATGACAACTGTACTCTTTGCAAGTCGCTTTGGAGACAAGAGTCTGCTAAATGCCCCAAATGTCCCAGTTTTTAATATAGTCACATCCGTTTCTTCATGGCATCACCGTGTACAAAGTACAACCCACGCTACAGCCGTGGCAAAACAAAAACACATCCATCAAGCAGCCTTTACATTGAGCAAGCCGTGACGGAAACGCAACCAAACACTTTAGCATCGGATTGCTCAAGGAACTCGCGGGGAGCGTGGGAACGGCTCGCCCGACAGCTAAACATTAGCACGAAGGCTCAGTGACTAACCCACCTTCTCATTTTCCTGGAGAACATTGTACAGGGCCTTTCTGCGCTCATCCGCCACTTCTTTCCAGTACGTGGAGGGGGGCGTTTCTGAAAAATCAGTGCAGGGAGAGAGAGACCGGTTAGAAAAACCAAACAGACAATGCAATAGAGATGACCCAGGAATCAGCAGATGTGCCGTGACAAGTACCAAATTTCCACGCCCACCTTTGACCATCAGCTCGTAGGCTTCGTTCGAGAGGCCTTCTGGCGATTCTTCAGTCTGGGTGGATTTGACTTCAGCCTTCGCCCGCTTTGACCCCTTCTCCTGCTCCGCAGCCCATTGTTTCCTCTTGGGAATGATAGTCCCCACCTGTAAACAAGCAAAAGTATGTCATGTGAGAATGAGCGACAGGCTTCACCAATGTCACTCGATGCGCAGCAAGCCCTCGTTCTGCAGTTAGAAGTTAAGCCCATACCCGTGATATCTTCCCCATGTTCTTGTTGGCAGCAGACGGCTGGAGGACCTGAAGTGTTTTCCTCTTGGGATCCATCGCCTGGCTGGGCTGTTTAAAGAAGCTCTGTGGGACAACGAAGGGGAAACGTTCACTTTCTAAAAATCAGCTCTGCCGGTGATACGGGGCGGCAAACCAGCGTCAGTTTGCAGGCTCCTGTCTACAACAACAGCTGTCAATTAACACTTAAGTTTGTTTAAAGACCACATAAGCCCTGTTGTGTTCCCACCATTACTTTATTCACACTGATATGGATTGCGTTACTCTGGTTACAGTGGTACATGACACAGGGAAGTGAATTAGGACCGTTGCAGAACCACTGTCGGATTGTCCCGAGAAGCGTGGGAAAGGGGCGGGCCAGCAAACGGCGCCACCAGCGCAGATGGGCGCCTGTTTTTGTGATGAAATGGGATCAACTCAAGTGGGTGCAGTCACGTTTACAAAAGGTAGGCTTCTGGTGAGTGTCCCGTTTGTGCTAAACTACAATCTAGAAGCCGCCATTAGTCAGACAGACTTACTTTAATGATCCATGAGGGAAATTGCATTTGACACAATACTCCAGGAAAAAAAAAGAAGAGACTAGAATATATAATATAAAGCTATGTGAATGAGTGAGCAGAAAGTCCCTTTACTTCTCATTTACACAGTCGCAGATCAAACCAAGAGCAGCTGTATCTCATCTGGTTTCTCACTGCAATTTACACATTAGTATGTGGATGAAATCTCATCATTAGTCTAATTGCGGTATCAACTTCAACCGAAAACGGGACGTCCTTTCACGTGCCCACAATGGCCAAGGGTTTGATTCAGAGTAGTATTCAAAGAAACCACCGCAAAGTATTATCCTAGTGCGTTTAACACCGTGGGAAGAACCTCGACCTTATTAGAGAGCGGGCAGGCCGGAGAGGTTAACCCGCTGTAGAGGCGCCGCTTCAGTTGGTGTTTAGGGTTAGTCATGCGAGGCATCAACGTAACTACTAACAATCACTATCAAGTGTAAAATAACGTTTACCTGAATGTTTTCTGAAGACCTTCCCAGTTTCACTGTTCTTTGAGAGCTCATTTTCTTCAAACGGGCTGATCGAGGAGAGATTGAAAGAAGGATTTCGTTCAGGACAACCTTAAAATGGAGAACAATAAACACGTTAGGTCAAGAGAAACGTGATTTTTTCCAACACATTGAACGCAAAAGGAGTAAAAACAAAACAAAAAACAGGACCAAACATACCAACTACACATTGAAATGGAAGGAATCTACACTAAATTAAACAATATTATTGAAGCTAATGACCTCTGGTATATACAATGTTAGCTAACGTGGCAACGACATCCAGCTAGGCTCAAAGCAGTGAAACGACGTTAAATGAAAACCTTCCACCCGTTGACCGATGGTGTTGTTGTGGATTATGCATCAAATATTGAACGTACCGTCGTCTCGGGGTGGAAAAACGCACTAAAGTTGTTTCGTTGTCTCGCTAAATGTCGCAGCTGTGTTGTTTCTTGAAACCAGTTCGCTACGGTGACGGTGCCTCGTCTGCTTTTATCAAGAACTCGCGCCACGATCTTAAATACGCCCATCCGCTCACGTGACCCAGGCGCGCGCTCAGGAGGGAACGTGTTCCTGTTGTTTTTCTACAAGGTCACGTGTCCGGCGACGTCACATCTTTGTAGTTGTGCGCAGCCATTTTGGGGAAGGATCTTCAACGACAAGCCTTTGCCATTATTATCTGCGCCGAAGACTTAAAAACAAAACCAAAAACATTTGGCGAAATTGTTAAATATGGGTCCACCGGAAGACAAATTACTCCACATGTCGACTGATAGAACGGAGGACTTCCGCTGGATTGTCAATTTATCTTGACATGGCATGCGGGACAGTTTGTGGTTGTGACGACTGAAGAAAAGAACCAGCCGGAAAATAAGCGGAGCAGACACCTCGAAACTTCAGGCGTGAACCACATTTCGACTGTTCTTATTATTCGACGTTCATCGTTTGCTTATAGCTTCGCTGTTTGATTCCGTTGTAGAGGTTGGTGACTAGACATGGTATAGGTCAAAATATATCGAAAATGCTGACCATACGAAAAAACAGTTAGGCACCCGACCGTGCGTGTCTCTGGACTCGCAGAGCAGACAGTCTGATTGAACCTGGCAGAAAATGTAAAACACTTGGACATAATGACTGTACGCCAGCTAGCCAACCATACCTAGGCCTCAGTTATGCCGATCCGTCAAAAGATAAGATGTAGGTAATTGGTTGGTTCACTACTAGTTAGTGTTTAAGTGTGAGCCTAGATTAGCGTGCTAGCTTAGGTTAGCTAGTTTGCTAACATACCGTACACCGTCATCATGACTATCAACAGTGCAAGGAGAACGACGGGCCGTGAGCCAAACGAATGGCAGTAAAACTCCCCAAGAGATGTCAAGCGGCGTTGTAGTTCTCGATGTTAGTTGGTGCCAACATTTTGTGGCATCTGCGTTTACCTGCCATGTTTGTCTGCACCTTCAAACCGTATGTAAACACGTTCATAGCGCTGAGTCCTAGTCATTACTGAACAAATAGACAAACCAACAGTCCTGAATGAGAGCCTCTGAAATGTCCCCAGCAATACTACATGTGTCTGCTTGTTTGAGTAGTCTTCAATTTTACTAGCAAAAGTATACTATGGTTACGGTTTTGATAGTAGCAACCCTTTTATTGATTGAACCTCTACAAAGACCCATCTGAGTTGCTTTAATCAAGTAACCTCCGTGCCAACGAATAGCTGACGAGAAGCTGACTCTTATGGAAAAGTTATGTCTTAAAATATAAATTTCGTATTGACGACTAGGGATATGTAGTCGTATCTGATTACAATTCCCATCCTAAATATTGTACCTATACAAAAATGAAAACAACCTTCTGATTTATTTTTTAAATATAATTTATTTGCTTGAATTTTCATTTGGTGTTAGTTTATTTCCTTAGGAGATAGTGAAGAACCACATTGATTTTATTTTTGACGGGGTAGCTTACCAAATCTCTTATCGAGACCTACTGTAGGACTTAAAAAGCTAGGAGTATACCGAAATTATTCTATAAAAGAGAAGACTACCATCCAATCCTCACCATGGGGGACCCAACCTCGCGAAGAAATCAAACAAGGAATCGACTACGCGCTCAGCTGCGAAAGAAACGAGAATCTCTGGCTGATCAGTTTGACTTCAAGATCTACATAGCCTTCGTATTCAAAGAGAAGGTCAGTACGGTGTTGTGAAATAACATCCTCTTAGATGCCTGTCTTCACATTTTCCCATCGGGTTAATACAATTGTAATAATAATCAATGGATGCCTTGATTTTGTTTTTTTCACTAACAGAAAAAGAAGTCTGCACTTTTTGAGGTGGCCGAAGTGGTACCAGTGATGACAAACAACTATGAAGAAAACATCCTACGGGGTGTGCGGGATTCCAGCTACTCCCTCGAAAGCTCCATAGAACTCCTGCAAAAGGACGTCGTGCAGTTGCATGCCCCCAGATACCAGTCAATGCGCAGGGTAGGAACCATTCACACACATTACATTTTAGGGAATTTGGCAGATGCTTTTTGTCCAAAGCGACTTCCAAAAGTACATTTGTCAGTCATGCATCTGGAATTTATTTGTACATTTAAAGCAGTGGTTCTCAGCTGCTCTAGCTTCTGCACCCACATGTGCTATCTGTCATTAGATCACAGGCAAACAAATGTATTTATTATTGGTAAATACACAGTGCATACCAATATGTATGTACTGTTAAAAACACGGTGTGAACAAAAAGCTGCAACAGTTGGGTCTAAATTCAATGTTTAGAAATAAGCCCATGAATTAACCAATGTCTCAATGGCTTAATTGCATTAAGACAGACTGACAGACAGAAATACTTAAATGATCCCTGAGGGAAATTGCATTCGCTACAATACTCCAGGAAAGACAGACACTCTACATATATTAGTGTTAGGTTTATATTATATGTTTATATTTCTATGTAACAATAAACAAAAAAATATACATACATGTACATACATCTAGGCATACACTATAGAAGTAAATAGTATACACAAACATGTACTTAAGATTGGATAAGTGGAATGACCAGTTATGCAGAGACTAAAGGTTTGGCATATGGTCTGCAACCCACTGAAAATACCCTTTAACTGAGAATCACTGCCTTGTAATAGTAGTACCAGTCTCCTGGTCTCACTAATACATGGACATTAGTCTTCTCCATTATTACTGCAAGACCTTGTTCTGTTTTTATGCCATGTGATGCCAAACAAACCATGCTCTTCTGTTTTGGCCTGTTTGTAGTACTAGTATTGCATACAGTTCTTTTGGGATGCATTTGTTGGAACAAGCCCTTGTTTTGTTTTTTTCCTCCCCTCGTGTTGTTCTTAGGATGTGATAGGTTGCACACAGGAGATGGATTTCATCCTTTGGCCACGCAACGACATTGAGAAGATCGTCTGTCTGCTGTTCTCCAGATGGAAGGGGGCGGAGGACGAGCCCTTCAGGCCTGTTCAGGTTCGGTTACAGATGACATCATCTGGCCTGTTTTGTGGAAGTTATGTGATTATCGGACTACAAAATGCGTCGTTTGATACCCCCAGATGGGGGGGGGGGGGGGGGGGGGGGGGGGGGGGGGGGGGGGGGGGGGGGGGGGGGG
>JAOPUI010000092.1:8724292-8741293 GCA_027123135.1 Urophycis floridana | reverse complement strand
TCAACTTAAATATATATATATATATATATATATAATATACTGTCACCTAGACTAATTCAAACTTTGTTCTGTCACATCTTGCACAAGAAACGATGTGGCAGTTTCAAACACAACAATGTCTCCCTATAATGACAAAAATGTCCTGAATGATTACTAAACCATGACCACAACGCCATTGCTACCAATTTTTACCCAATTTCTACTACCAATTTGCTACCGTTTCCAAAATGGAGGCGGTGGGCGTGGTATGACATCATGATGTAAGAGCCACATGTCCTCATCTACGAGATGATGCCGATGCCCATTACGCAACACTACCTGATTTGATGTAAACATCTAACTACGTTTAAAAAAAAAAACCTAAGAAAATCCCTCAAGCTGGAAACCCACCTCCTCAAATTTAGTCCACTGTTCCTTGGGCAGGATCTGTTGCTTCATGGAGAGGTCCAGAGCCCTCTTCACCCGGAACATCCTATCGTTGTACATCCTCTCTGGGATCCTCTTCAGGGCCTCCTTCACATCCCCATCCTCATAGAGGGTGTCGTCGCGCATCAACCCTGCCATGGAAGAACACACAGGGGACTGAAGGTCACTCATGGGCAGGGTTGGGAGTTCTCTGTGGCAGAAGGGGCCTGTATTCATCTGTGTGTGTGTGTGTGTGTGTGTGTGTGTGTGTGTGTGTGTGTGTGGTGACATTGCAAGCCATACCAATCTAATGTTCATAATGTTCATAGGCATGTCAGACAGACGGACTCTCACTGAGTAATGCAGTATTCTTACCGATCTTGTTGAAGCCACAGATGTTGTAGTACCATTTTCGGAATCCAACAAGGAGCCTACCCGTTGATGCTAAAAAATAAAAATAAAAATAAAAAGTAAAACAATAGAAAATACATATTGGCATATTCAACCAACTTCATTGTAACTAAAAAAAATACAAGGGTGGCACGGAATTGTTGGGAATGCATCAAACGTTGACAATTCTACAGCAATGTCAAAGACGAGGTGAACCAGCAATCATTCTTTAATCAGTGCAACAAACCCCAACTACATCTGCAAACATATTTAATATGTCAATTTAGCAACATAGTATAAAAGGCAATAAACCCAGTAAAGCAATTGTATTTGTTGGACAGACAGAGGAAGCTACATTCAAATGAACCTTGCACCTTGAAGTAACGTCATTAGCAATACAGCAATACAATGTCATAGTGACAAGTAAAGAAACTGCAGTATACAATACAGATTGCATGCACTATGAGCAAAGCAACTGTATGATTTGCCTTTGTATACTGTTATTCCCTGTAGCGACACAAATATAACAGGCAAATAAACCTAGTATCGCAAACAGCTATTGCTAAATTACATGCCTTGGTCTCGAAACAAAGAAACATCAGTAGAAAATAATCTTAATTCTGATAATAAATAGATAGGTACCATAGGCTGTATAAAATTGCAGGTAGATACGAGCTATTTGCCGTGATTGGCTTTCGCTAGCGCTGGTTGACTCACAACGTTAGCAAAGGTTAGCCAACAGGGACATTGAGGACAAACAAGAATAATTCACGATTTTGATATTCCTGCCAAAATCTATGGACACCTGTCGTTTCGTTCATCTTTAATAACACATAGAAATGTTGTTACCTGAAAATATCTGTGACTGATTAATAAATATATGATGAAAAAGGACAAGCTGTTTTTACCTGGTGCCCTCGCCGCCATGATTACAATTCTGAGGACATGCGCAAGGAATTGTGGGTTGGGAAACGCATTGTGGGAAATGTGTGCTTTCCGTGCAGATTTTCTGGAATATTTATTGAATTACGCTTTTTGTCATCTCTCACAGTATGCTTATCTACTTTATGTCAATGCGATTATCAGACAATTGATTCAACCGGAGAATAAGGCCGGTTATTAAAGTAATATATAACAAAATTGTCTAATGCTGTAGAAGAATATGATTAAATGTAAATAAGTGTTTAAATAAGTAAAATAATTATTTGGAGACACTTGGGTAACCGCAATTTACAAAATCCATTACAAAATTATATGTAATCAGTTATAGTTTATTATTTGTTGATATACAAAAAAGATAGTCTGTCAAATATTTTTATCCCCTCCCAATTGAGCAATGGTTTTCATGCTGTGTCCTTGACTGCTTGTTCATGAATTCATTTCCACATATGAAACCACATAGCATCACATCGTCTTCTGGAACATGATGAAGTCATCTACTGTTGCCGAGGCAACCTCAGCGCAGAAAGCCTCATCAGGCAGGGAGGCCAGGCGGTCCAGAGAGATGTAGTTGGGCTGGTCTGGCTCAAACTGTGCCTTTCCCAGGTACTCCAGGAACAGATGGCGCTCTCTGATACGCAATAGCCTTGAATTGAAGACCTATTATGTAGACAGGGGATGATTCATTATATTATCTAACCTGATCACAAGGTGGCATTTACCAATGCCACCTTGGTGGCATTTACAAAGTGCACCTTTACTAATGCACTTTATCAATGCATTAAACATGTTATAGACAGTGAGTCTCAGGCGTAGTGAGGTTCGTTGGTTGTGCCTGACAACAATTAGTCTGTTGGTCCTAACGGTTCAGCCAATAACGTCAACACATTTCGGCACACTCCAGCAAGTTCCATCCCATTTGCATGAGCCAACCAATCCTGGACATGAACATTTTTTTTTTCATTTTGGTTAATCATTTACCGGTTCGACTTGTAAATCCTTATTTGGATTGAAATGATTTGGCATTTGGTTATATGCCAATACACACTGTCTCTCAATGCCACCTAACATTGTGGAAACCTTCCCAATAGGTGCTTCAGCCTACCTGTGGAAACTTGACAATAAGGTGGTGGGGCACCTTCATTGTGTTGTGGAGGTAGTCAAATATTTGGGTAAGTTTCCTTTTGTTTATAGTCAACACTTTAGGGACGAGCGTAACTATGTGCTGAATCTCATTGTCCTTGAAGCCAAGTTCTACTTTGCACACCTGCAGAAAATGGAAAAACACAAAATGACTTCAAATTGTACATCATATTTACAGCACATGCAACATATAACTGTAAAGTAGTCTCAGTACCCTCAGAGTCTCCTTCACTGGTTCCAAACTGCCACAAAGCAATCTAGGAAGCCGAGCTACAATGCCCCGTGTCTGAAAGAAAAACATTACACACTTACACTCTCACTCAATTTGTCTGGGCTGAAATGATTACTGTGTGGATATATTCATATCATTTAACTATAAGACAGGTGAACCTGTGAGAACAGCAAGCTTACTTTTGAAGTGTTGAGACCTAGTTGCTTCTGATAAAATGCCAGTCTGTTGTCCATTCTCTTCACGCTGAAACTGAGCAGATATGGGGCTCTGGAAACCATGGAGGCAACAGTCTCTTGGCTAAAGTTCTTTGACTTCAAAAAATTCACCCTATACGAAACCAAGTGGGGAAGACAGAGGGAGAAAGAGGGAATGGTGAGCTGGCTTGATTGACATACTTATCGCTAGCATTAGTTTTACAAATACTACATCGGCATGTAGGCAAATACTTAATTCACAATTCTCTTTATTATGGCATGTGTCAGGTAGTCTGCAAAATCTGTATAAAACATTATCCAGGCAGGGTCCTCTATGTCCCACCTGGCCTGCAGGTTCTCCATGTCCTCCTTGAGAATGAAGGGGTTTTCAGAGAGTATGTAGGCCAGACCAGAGTCTTCCACCCCAATCTCCTTGAGGAACAGCAGCCTTGGGACCACATCAGTCTGGAAGTCCAGCTTCAGCAGCATGGTGCCTACATTGGGCCGTTGCTCCAACTTCCAGAGCTTCACACCTTGGGAAAAGGGACCAAATAGCAAATTATGAATGCCAAAATATGAGTATCCTATAAAATATACCATCCACCATTTTGACCTCCAACCCAAGGGCATAGTCAGGGCTATGATGCATTAAAGGTTGTGTGAATGGTACAATGTTTTTTTCCCAATATATTTGATAATGCAGGTGTCAAGCATGCATGAATACATCTCAATTTGGAGGTACCTAGCTGTACCAGCTTATTGAGGGTCTCAGACTCGTCAACATAGTCCCTGAGACTCGAGGATTCTGGCGGCAGGGTGGGTGGAACCAATGTGTGTGTTGTGTCTTGAACACTGGTCTCCTCCAAAGCACTGGGATACACAGCTACATCAATATCTGGTCAACAGATGTTTACACATCAAAACAAATACAACATACTTTCCAGTGAAAAATATCGTAATGCTTAGTGTAAACACAAGGTTAAAAACATTTATAGCTACCCAATCTGTCGTCAGTTTCGGTCATGGGTATGGCAACTTTGATAAGGGGATCCTTATGTTCATGCTGAGCATCCGTGCTTAACAACTCGTTGGTGTCCCTGTGTTCAGTTGGTAGTAGAGGGCTAGCATTGTAGTCGCTGTAATAACAACCCCCTTGTAGCCTCTTCTGTCTTGCGTTAAATATCGAATGGTTCCCATGAATGATAGGGTGTCCTCCCGCGTTGGTTTTAATAGATGTGCTTACGCCTGCTGCACGATTCTGGACGTGAGTAGAGTACAGCAGGGTGACACACCAGGTCTTTGACCTTAGATGACTGGTGCATCTACGACAAAGCTGTACGCAAGACGAAGCCATAGACATTCCCTAGGGCATAAATTAGATAGATATATGTTACAGCGGCATCATGTTTATGTCCCGAATGTGCACTGACTCGACATGCATCTCATTGTATTGTATGACAGAAAACATTACTCCCGTTTGAATTAAAAAACAATCGTGAAAGCGTTTTAACCAAGCGTGGCTATGTCATGTTTATAATAACTTCACAGTAAGACCGATGACACCAGACTTGGTGTCCTTGGAATCCATAGCTGTCAATTGCAGCACAGTACAGAAAGTGCAGCTAATTAGGCATATATATATATTAAATTATTATTGAGAAATAATGGATATACAATACATACCCTGAATTAAACACTGTCTGGTTAACTATATTACAACGACCCAGTCAACATGCCCCTGAAACTGGCGTGTTTTCAACGTGCCGGATGTATTACTCGGAAGTGGAATAAACCAAATTATCTGTTTCGTGCGGGGGATATGTGTAGTTCGTATTCTATATATATACATACAATAAGAAAACACCTAAACCTAAATTAAATACTATTACATGAAATATTATGAAATACTAAAATTATTATTTTTCGTAGTTTTCTATTGCTTGAATATGTCTGTTTGTTAGTAGTTGTACATTATCACTGACAGCTCTCCCTAAATAAGTTGTTGTCGTTCATAGACCAGCTATATGGCGCATTACTGCCCCACAGTGGACTGGAGTGTGCATTTGTGGTCTGGCTTTAGCTGTTTACTCATAGGTCCTATTGAGCTGTCCCTATTGGGTGTTGTACCTGAGCAGTGAATGCAATGGTTGGCAGTTCACCCTTCTCTGCTTGTATGGCTGTCTGACACTAGTAATGCCACACTAGTGATTTTTTATTGATGTTTTTTTTATTATTGATATCTTTTGCCAGATAGTACAATCACAAATAACATGTGCTCCACTTGTGACATAAAGTTACTATGGTCAAACCGCTTTGCCCAGCCACCTAGATAATACACAGTGAAAATTAAAATAACAATATTAAATGTACAATTACATAAATAAATGTAGGCTATCAATATGATAGAACAATACGGTAAGTAGACACAATACAAAATGACACAAAAATGTGCCAATGTACCCAGACTTATACATACAGACATCTGTCATTACAATTCAACCATAGGTCCTTAGATTTCAATGAGGAATACGCCCCAGAGCTGATTAGATATGCCTTCTCCACCTGCCACTCCTTATGTGACCCATTGATATATTCTAGGTGCCTTAGCTGGTTCAATATCTAGTTCTTTAATTACTTAAATGAATTACTACTGCAGACAAGTATGCAATAGGCCTACACCCATAACCACAGACTGCCCAACCAAACGCCCTTTTAGTATGCATTAAAGCTGTTCTGCCAGTTTCCCCAGCCAAACCACTTCCGAGACATGCACACAATATAATTTCTTTTCATTTGCTTGAGCCTTTATGCCATCTTCCTCCAAACATCCACTGACTTCACTATATTTTGACCTTAATGAAATCCAATTTGACATGGAGAAAACATTCATTCATATTCAAATACATATCGTATTTGATATAAATATACAGTCTTACTTTCTATGGCATACTCTATAACTGAGTTTCCCGAAGTTTCCTGCACTAGTTTCCCGAAATGTGAAGGTGAGGGCAATGGATCTGTAATATGGATCTGATGAGTTTTAACACTATAATGATAAAGTACCTCCACTTATCCGGCCTGTGTTCCAGATTGTATTGACAAGTTTGACTATTGGCTATCATGTTGTAGCAAACTTGCAAAGCTATGCTGGAGATAACTTTTTAAACGTAACTCCTGACTTTTCCTGAATTGCTGCCGCTTCCGTTCCCTGACATGCTCTTTTTAATTCAGGATTTTCATCCAACAAAGCCACGCCCAATCAACATACCATCCCCATGAAACAGGCTATTCAGGAAATACATTTCACGTGTCGGATGTGTCAGGCGAAAGTGGAACAAACCAAATCAGCCGTTTCGTGTGGGTGATAAAGAAAAAGTGTAATTATATTAACAACAAGGAAAATAAATACATACAAAATTAATACAACATGTTTACTAAATATTAGGACTTGAGTCTTCTTTTTATTTTTTTCAACAATTGCTGGAATATATCTGTTTGTTTATAGTGCACATTCTCACACTGACACCCCTCCTAAATATGTTTTATTTCGTTTGTGTTCTCCCATTTTATACGATCTACGTTATCCCATTTTTTTCTATTTTAAGCAAGTGTGCCTGGTGCTGTAGTAAATTTTGTGAAACTAATATTTGTTGGGGTTTATTTTCAACGGGAAAAAATGGCACCTACGATTGCATCTCCAACTCTCGAAAAAGACGATACGAACTACAAATTACACTTCCGCATGATAAACGAGCAACAAGTGGAGGATATCTGTATTAACCTGTTCTATAAGCCGCATACAATTACGCTTTTAACCTTGTCTGTGCTCAGTTTGATGTACTTTGTGTTTGCCAGGTAAATTACACAGTTAAACCGATACATCTGTATTATGGTATATATTAATAATTTCATCAAACTTGACTCTCATCCACTGTATGTGAACATATTGTTGACAGGGATGATGCCCACCCTGACAACAACCTCAGAGTAGGCATTCTGGTGGTCGTCTCTTTTTTTCTTGTGATCAGCGTGCTGACTTTCCCTAACGGTAAGGAATGTCATTTATATTCATCACAACAAATTTATTTTAAGAATGGGATTTTGTGCAACACCGTATCCCATGTAAAGTCGTATAGGCTAAACAATGTTCGGCTTGAAGAGACACCTGGTGTTAACTTCAAAATACATTCTCAAAGATATGTGTAGAGTGATGATGTTTCCAGTAAAATTGCCAATATTTGACAATTATGATATTGCATGTTTAGGTCCATTTACGAGGCCACATCCAGCAATATGGCGTATGGTTTTCGGTAAGAACTCGTCCACCCAGCAAAAAACCCAACACTGTGATTCATATCAAATCGTTACAAATCATTCCCCCGTTCGCCTAATTCATCTCAGATCAAATTGTGGTGTTCTGTCTCTTTCCCATTCAGGTTTGAGTGTTCTTTACTTCTTGTTTCTTGTCTTCCTCCTCTTCCTTAACTGGAGCCAAGTGAAAACTCTCATGTACTGGCTGGATCCAAATCTGCGCTATGCCAGACGGGAGGTTGACGTCATGGTATTGTTCAATTATATTGTTGTCACTTATTGATAGATATGAATGTAAACTATAAACTCCACATGTGCAGTTGTTGTATTGCAACAAATTATGTTTTTGTTTACCTTTTCATTTCCTTGCTGTAGAATCATTGCACCTAATTTTTCCCACATTCAGTGTTCTTTGCATTGACATAGGCTATCAATATTTTTGTATTGAGGATTCCATTGTAACGCTAGAATATTCCTTCACAGGAATATGCTGTGAATTGTACGGTGATCACATGGGACCGTGTGATGAGCCATTTTGACATCTTTGCCTTTGGCCATTTTGTTGGCTGGGCTATTAAAGCGCTGGTCATTCGTAGCTACGGCCTCTGCTGGACCATCAGTATAACTTGGGAACTCACTGAGGTACGTCTACTGTAACTGTACAGGAACATTTGTTGACAGAATGGTTCTGTATTAACCTTTCAATGAGGCAATCGGTGTTGGATCGGCATACTAAAGGCGATAACCACCAAAATGTCCATCCAAACATTCTTTTAGTTGTCTTTTTGGAAATCCCCCACAAGTCTACATTCCACAAAAATCTATGTAATTTAACTGATGCTGCCTGTCAGCCAAATTCCTCATAAGACAATTGTATTGATTGTTGGCTGATTCTTCATGACATTTAGATTTGCATTTTGGACATTTAGCAGATGCTTTTATTCAAAGCGACTTACAAAAAGTACATTTGTCAGAAGAATGTGAAAGATTTCATTGCTGTTAATACAGTAAGAAAGTCACCAGAAAGTTTCAAGCACTGCTAGGTTAACCATTGCTAGTTTACAACATCTCTGGCTAAGTACCTACTTACCAAGATCGATTATAAAGTGCCAAGATGTACAACAAGAGCTTGAGGGATGAGGGTAGGTTTTTTTTTTTTTTTTTTTTTTTTTTGCGGGGGGGATAGGAGAGGATAGGAGACGATAGAGGAGAGGGTAGAGGGTGGATGTTATGAATAACACAAATCATTACCCTGACCTCTGATTAATTATAGACTGGAAGTAGAATTATTAGAGTTTAGCGTGCCTAATTCATGCTTTATTTACCTTTTTGAAAAGCTGTCAATGATAAATGTGGTTTAAAAAAAATATATACGTATATATATATATATATCATATCACAGTTATATCAACATACCGTTCCTCCTTTCCCAGTTATTCTTCATGCACCTCCTGCCTAACTTTGCTGAGTGCTGGTGGGACCAGGTCATACTTGACATACTGCTCTGTAATGGAGGAGGCATCTGGCTGGGCATGACCGTGTGCCGGTTCCTGGAGATGAGGACCTACTGCTGGGCCAGCATCAAGTCAGTGCTCGGTTACCTTGTTTTCTTTGTGCTCGCTTGCTCCCTCGCCCTGCATGTAATCCTGTGTTCTTATGGGTTACATCACAATGTGCGCCTCCACAGGGACATCCATACCACCACAGGGAAGATAAAGAGGGCTGTCCTTCAGTTCACCCCGGCCAGCTGGACTTACGTGCGCTGGTTTGACCCAAACTCCTCTTTCCAGAGGCTTGCTGGCATTTACCTCTTCATGATTCTATGGCAGGTAAACTGGACGTTTTTCACTGGACTCATAACCACCCCTTTCACTATTATTGTTTTAAAGTCCCAATGTGTGAGATTGAGCCCCTCACAGTGAGTAAGTGGGAGATTTTAAGAATTCAAAAAATGACAGACACTCAATGACAGTGTTCCACTGACTGGCTGTGCTACTGTGTGATGGGAATGGATGGCGTGAGTGGAAGGGGTTTTGGGAGTTGAAATTGTGGCTGAAATATTACACATAGCGTCTCTAAAGCGATCCTTTATCATTTTACCACTTGTTAATTTATTTGTTATATTCAGCAATTTCTGCTTGACGATTGCCTGCACATCAACAAAGGTTGATGTATTGAGTTCATTGTGTTGTTTATTTGTTCACTTTATTCCGGAAAGCCCACCCAACCGTCTGCTCTGTTCTCCTTGTCTTCACAGCTCACAGAATTGAACACGTTCTTCCTCAAGCACATCTTCGTCTTCCAGGTGTCCCACCCGCTCAGCTTGGGCCGCATCTTCATCATGGGCAGCATCACGGCCCCCACCGTGCGGTACGTGAGCGTGGCGGGCAGCGCGCGCGCGTGTGTCATCGGAGTTACGAGTTATGGAACCCCCACTCATGTTCTTCTGTTCTGATGTTTCCTCCACTCTACAGACAGTATTATGCGTACTTGACGGACACTCAGTGCAAAAGAGTGGGAACACAGTGCTGGGTGTTTGGGTAGGTCTTCTCAACATTGTGTTTCGTTTATCCTGTAAGGTATCAATATATATACAACAACATGAGAAGTGTCTTGTCAAGTCTCTTTAGCGTTGTGGTGTCCTCTGTCAAATTATCTGATTTGGAAGTAGCCAATTGTAATTGAGATTTAAATTGCGGAATCAGATGCATTGAAGTGTTTTTGCCAAGAGAGGGGGCTATTGCAATGACCAATGTTACATTTGTACCCACGTTAAACCTGTAACATTTTTTTTTTTTGTTCATTTACAGTGCTCTTTCATTCCTGGAAGCTCTCGCCTGTGTCAAGTTTGGGCAGGACCTGTTCTGCCAAACATGTGTTCAATTTGTGCTCCTGTGGCTATTTTGCGTGGTAAGTGGTATATTTTGCCCTTAGGATAAGTTGTTTAAAATATGTTTGTGCTGTGTTACATCTGCTGGCTGTAGACATAACTATCTAACCATAGAACCATAACCATTAGTTCTGGGTGTTACATGTTTTTTCTTTTGTTATATGCAAAAATGGAACGGAACAGAGACAATGTATCAAGTGCAACGTTTTAAAGTGCTTATCAAATGACCGTGCTCTCTTTGTTCGTCTACACCTCCAGGCAGTCATAACACTGCTCTGTTTATATGGGCTGGTGTGGTATGAGCAGAGGAAAATGGAGGTAGGTTATTTTTTAGAGTTTGATGCGTTTTCCCTAAGCCGCAAACATTGCTATACCTTCACAGTAGAAATAGTTTTTTTTATTATTCGATTGGTGGGATTTGTCATTTACCCTAACATTATTTCTTTCCTTGGAGGTTTTGAGCAACAAGCATTGTGATACAAAAAACACCACGGACTCCTGTGGTTTAATCCAAGATGGCATTTCAGGTCAGTTGTATTCATACTCTGTTATCATACTCTGGTGAACTCTCCATCTTGACTTTAAACCCGATGCCATGCCTCTTCCCTCTCTTGCACAGCAAAGGGACTTCCCAACTGTACTACACAATCAACAACACAAAAGAGAAACTCAAGAAAGAAGTGGATGGTTAACGACCACAGAGGGAAGAAGATGTAGGAAGGTGTAGGGATGAGTGCTGAGGTTCCTGCCTAATGAAGCCTGGCTGAAAGGGAAACCTTGATATGTAAATAGCAGGGGGGGGGGGGGCAATTTCTATTTAAATAATATTTGTACGTGCCTTCCGATCACTAACTCTTTGATAACTACATATTGACTATGGTGTATTTTTAGTATTGCAATAATCATAGCAAACCGTGTGAAAGGGTTATGTAGTTAGAACAAAACACTGACATTCCATGTAACAGCACTGTGATAATATCATTAACTTGCAAAGCACAATCAATGATGCCACCTTAGGAGGCACATTTTTTGCTAGATCCTATTTATTTATATACGTATATTATTTGTCCATTTGTTCATACTTTGAAGCGATGTACAGTATGAATTACACTGACTATAGGCTACTAGTTTCTTGTTTTTTTAGGTAGGTTATTGGGTTGTACTGATTTTGTCTGATTTTAACCAAATAACATTTTTTTTTCCATGTCTATTTAACAATGTTATTTATCTAGCAGCAATTTGAAAATAATATTTTGTCCGTGATTGTATTTTGGAGTAAGTGTGAAATGCCAAGTTGTACAACAAAAATATCTCTACTTTTTTTTTTTTTTTAGCTCCGTATAGCCTGATGTTTTGTTACAGAATGTATTTATTTTTTAGGTGTATTCTGTTATGCTGTGTTTTTTTTATTCACTGTGATTTTAAATAATAAATATTAAAATCATTTTATTTGCGTGTCATACTTGGAGTGTTAAACTACTGCAGTGAAACATCAAACTCCGGCTTGACAGAAAGGGTGAAACAAACAATCGTAAAATTGAACGATTTATGGTTTTTAGTGGTGCTAATGAGTACTTTCCAGCCTCCATCTAGCGGTGTGAGACGTGTGTTTGTTTGTGGAGCTACTCCATTTCCCATAGTTCCTGCTCCTAAAGGCTCGCTGTATTGGATGACAGCTATCCGGCGCCGAAAGACCGACAGACACTCAAACGAACAAGCCATGGCGGCCACGGGTGGAGGGAAAATTAGAAGCAGAAGATATCATATTGCCTCTAAGCCTTACGCCAAGAGCAAACAGGTAAAATGGACGAAAGTTTTTATTTTAAATGATTGCATTGATTGGATCACCGTTACAATGATGCCATTTACTTCCTATCTTTGTTTATTGTTTTGTTAGATATATTTTGTGGCCTACCGATAGCGCTCATGGCCTCCACGCGCTGCTAGCATGTCAAGGAAATGCTAGCTATCGTTAGCAAAGTAGCTGCTAGTTTTTAGCCGACAAATTACCTTAGAGAAATAACGATCGCGATTGAGTTGACAGGTGAAAAACATGATGGGACTAATTTCTTGGAATAATTGTTTTCGTTGGAACATCAAATTCAGATGGCGTATGCACAATTAGCGCCCAACAACTACAATATTCCTACGGAGCAGCTAGCTGTCAGCTAACTTGTGAAATACCATTGAAGTAGTATTCTCAGTATTAACTGAGCCGGCGTTACGGCTAGCTGCGTTAGCGGTAGCTACAAGCGCATTGTTGTCTGAGCTGTATCCATCGCACAATATTCAGATATATCCACCTGACGTTCGGACAGCCGCTAATCGTTGTCCATAACTACTTCACATTCGTGTTATATCTATTAGAATAAGTTACGTAAGGAAATATGCAGAGAAAGCATTGCCAAAATCTCTGCCAGCTGTATTGCGTAGGAAGCATTGACTAATTGGAGACCCACATGGTTTACACAGTCGCTTTTCTGGGGGACTGCAGAGATTGATATTTGCTATGAAACAATGTAGTTAACATCGAGGCATATAATTGCACCGGACAAAATAGATAAGGGAATGGCGAATCGGCGTATTGTCACTGAGCTTTTTATATGCGACATAAAAAAGGTGAAGTTGGACAGACTGGTATATTTGTTTTTAAAACCAAATGTGGCTAGAACACATAATTTTACAGGTTGACTACAGTTTTTACATTTCCCTCTGTCCCTATTGATCATCATAGGGACACAATGAAAGGCATCGATTGGATATGCTGGCCTATGTTCTTGTGAAACGCGCTGGGCTGTGTAAACGCAAGCCTCTAAACGGTGCCAGTGCAGTTAAACTGGACTAGGCTTGTAATTCTAATCAGCGGCAGGAACTAAACTTAACAAATCCAGGATTAATTAAGTTTATTCCGGACACTGTTTTTAAATAAATCGCAGCATTTGTTGTGCGACAGACCATTTCTAGCAATGTGCTTATATTCGGTATGCTCTGTTAAAGTTAATTATATTTTTTGGCTACTATATTGCGATCAGTCCTCACTGGCTGAGGACAGGACTAACTAGCCTTAACAAAACAAATGTTTTGCCTCTTGAATGTGTGCATTTCCTTCTTACAGCAATAATATCCGTGGAAAAGCCAATACAACCTGAATTGTTTTGCGTGTGTGTGTGGTTTTGGAAATGATTAACCGTTTGTTAGGGGTAGTGCATTTTTCAGAGGTTGCAGGTTGGTGATATTATTTTACTGTTTTGAATGCCAAACAAGTCTTATAATGTATCCCTTTGTCCAAACTTAAATTCACAGATTTAAATATTCCCTGTGAAAGTATTTGATGTGGTTTTCTCCATCTTGTAAAATTTAACCTGAAGTCAAGGAACATGGATTTTAAATACTTTAGGGGGGTGTTTTCTCCAATGGAGTGGAGGATCTCTGGAGTTTGAAGCCTCATCTCACTTGGTCTGCAAGTGCACTCTGCTCCTTCTGACGACTGGCATGAGTCCACAGAGTGCGACCAGATTAAACCTCTCCTCAGCCCAACCTGGGGCCGCTTCCTGTGAGAACAATGACACATGTATAGGCTGTGTGCGCCGGCCCCAGTGTTCCCCATGACACGGTCCCTCAAAAGAACGGGCCCCCCCTTCTCTAAGCCCTGTACACACAGGGGCCACCGTTTATGTAGTTAAACTGAACATGCACAGTTTCCGCTGTGTGGTCTTGTCTACGTAGGTGTATCGGTCAATATGCTCATGCTTTGTTGTGCGTAGATTGCTGTCAGGATGGTCGGGCACAGACATTTCGAAGTGCAGTCGATCAACTTGGTGTGCTTAACTGATAAGAAGCAAGAGGCACACATGGCTCATATCAGGAGAGGAAAGCTCCCTCTAGGTTGACAGCATGTTTACAAAGTGGTGTGCTGGCTGTCAAATCCCACCCCCTTTTTTTCCCCCCTCATGCTCCAACTTCAGTAATGTAGAATATGATTTATCCATAACCTGAGGCTACCCCCCAATACTGTACCCCTGTGGTTCAGAGCTGCAGACTGTACTTGTTCAGTTTAATAGGCAGATGTGCAGTTCGTGTACGACACACTTACTTTTAAGTACCCCCAAGGTTTCTAATGCATTATTCTAACTTCAGAATTTATGACATCCTTTAATTTCACTGATTAGGTTACACTTTCTGCTCTGGAGAACAACGGCTGGAACTTAAAATAACTGCAGTCTTTTTTTTCTGTTATCAATAGCACTGCAAGTATTTACACTATGAAATTAACACCCATAAATTCATCTTTAGAAATATAACGCCCGGGCTGTTTGAAGATGTGCATCTCCTTTGCCATGTCTCAACACAATCGGTGTTTTCATATGATTATGATGTTATTATTAGTAACATTAATGGCTGCTCCAACTGATTGATCTAAGCTGACCCGTGACCGCTCTCTCTCTCCCTGGCCTGTTCTCTCTCTCTCTCTCTCTCTCTCTCTCTCTCTCTCTCTCTCCTCTCTCTCTCTCTCCCTGCAGCAGTCAGGCTTGATCAATCGAGTCACCGACACGGTCAAGAGCATCGTTCCGTCCTGGCTACAGAAGTACTTTAAAGGCGAGGACGCCGCCGAAGAGGGCGGGGCCACACAGGGCTCCGAGGAGGACAACCAGGTCCTCCCTCCCAACGGCGGGGAGGAGGGGCCGCCACCCCTCGAAGGCTGGGACTCCCCGGAGCCCAGCACCAGTCACACAGGTGAGGCACGCCGGGCCTCCCCTTTAGGTGGCCTCCTGGTTGACTTGGGCCTCTGTGTGTGTGTGTGTGTGTGTGTGTGTGTGTGTGTGTGTGTGTGTGTGTTTTCTGTGCACCTGTTGTGATTGAGCCATAGGCCCACGACCTCACACCCCCCCCCGCTCACCCTTGTGCTTCCCACCTCCCGACCCTCCGCAGAGCCTTCGACCAGCAAGGCCTCGCTGAACCTGCAGGACAACGTCCTGTCGCGGCCCCCGCTGAATCGGTCCCACCACCTCCACTTCCCGCCGCTGGACGCCTCCTCGCCCCTGCTGGGGCCCCCCAGCAGCCTCTTCTCCCCGCCCTCCACCTCCTCCGCGCCCGGGCCCTTCACCACGGGCTTCTCCCTGGTGAAGGAGATCAAGGACAACCTCTCGCAGCACGAGGATGACAACATCTCCACCACTAGCGGCTTCTCCTCCCGCGCCTCCGACAAAGGTCCGTAGCTCGGGACTTGGTTCTGGGGACTTGGTTCTGGGGACTTGGTTCTGGGGACTTGGTTCTGGGGACTTGGTTCTGGGGACTAGGTTCTGGGGACTAGGTTCTGGGGACTAGGTTCTGGGGACTAGGTTCTGGGGACTAGGGTCTGGGGACTAGGGTCTGGGGACTAGGGTCTGGGGACTAGGGTCTGGGGACTAGGGAGCACGCGAGACCCCATCCGGTTTCGTGAGCAGACTGGTTTACAATTCTCGACGTGTTTGTTTTCATTCCAGATGTGCCCGCATCCAAAATGGTGTCTGCACCGAGACTCTGGTCCCCAGAATCTGAGAGAACACATTCGGGGGCCCACGCCTCCCAGTCCAGCCTCAAGAAGCCCGCCTTCAACCTCTCCGTGTTTGGCACTTCCTCCAACGTGAGTCTCCATGCCGACGTTCACGCAATCTCCCCGGTTTTAGCTTTGATTTCTTTGTCGAACGGTGACGTCGACCGTGACTCTCTTCTTCCCCCGTCTCCTCCATAGTCCACGTTGAACAGCACGGTGCTAAACTCCAGCCAGCTGGGGGACTCTCCGTTCTACCCAGGGAAGACCACCTACGGGGGGGCCGCGGCGGCCAGGAGCCTGCGCACGCGCCCCAGCACACCGTATCAGGTGAGGAGTCCACCACCAGCCCGTGAACCCTGAACCCTGAACCCTTAACCCTTAACCCTTAACCCCGTGACCCTGAACCCAGACACTGTGTGTGGGTTAGCGTGGAGATTACAATACATTCCTTATGCAGAACGGCATGATGGTGGCGAAACTTCCCCTGATGAATACCGCCCCGCCAAAGCTGGTCCCACAGTCTACTTATTTTGGAGGCGTTAACCAAATGAGAGGGCAGGCTCACGGAGGTCGGTCCGAACCGTTGTCCCACGCGTGAAGACCACGGTGTGACACGCCCAGGCTATTAAAATGAGAGGGTGCGCTATGTTGAACACCGCAATACAATGCAAGAGCCCCTCGTCTATACTGCTTTTTTAATTGCTAGCGACGGGGGGTCTCTGAAACACAAGCAGGGCAAGCCAAGTCGCCACCATCTGTACCCCATCGCCGCCGCGCTCTCTCTCAGCGGTGCGCGCGTTGTCTCGCGCTACCCGTCCGTATTGGGCATTGATGTGTCATCAGAACGAACCGGGGGGGGGGGGGGGGGTACCCCCCCCCCCGCCCAACAGCACCCCAAAGGGGGGGGGAAACAGAACCCGTTGTGGGGTTTACCCGGGTTGTACCCCCGCCCCCGCGGGCCAAC
>JAOPUI010000092.1:8621291-8638992 GCA_027123135.1 Urophycis floridana | reverse complement strand
CCACCCCAGACTCCAGAGAGACTTCCATCTGAAATAGAAAGTGCTGAGAATTCAAAGTGCCAGTTAATAGCCACAGGTGAGGATCTGTACACTGTGTGTGTGTATGGCGTGGGCCCTTTGGTTAGGCTGGTGCATTACATCCTACTTGTCCATTCATTTATTCTGCTCTTTTCTTTTAGAGCTGCTTAAGAAGGCTCAGTTAAACCTTCTAGAAGAGGAAGTCTTCTAGGCAAAGGGGAGAAGGCAGCCAGGAGGAGTGATCTCAAATGATCTACAAAAACAGAATTAGAAGTAATTGTATGTGTGTCCAAAAAGGCATGCAACTATTTATGTTTATATCTCGACAGGTTTTTTCAGAGAGATTAGCAGTTGTTATCCTCAATTGTACTGAGAATGTGCCGTTCTTTATTACGTCAACTAAAAGGTATTGTTGTAAACCAGTCTGCACCTGCATGTGTATAAACAAGGAGTTTTGTCCATATTCATGCCATGACCAACATCATTCCATTTTAGCTTTATTTGTCGGTTCCAGTGTGTAAGTGTGCAGAAAAACATATAACTTGATAGCAATGTAATATTGTGCTGTGAAATAAATGGTTCAGAATTGATTGAGTAGACATTTTGAATGTTGGCAGAACTCGGCTTTGAATGTCATTAATGGCTTCCTCCAGCCAATGCTTTGGTAATGAAGTGCCATTTGGCCTTGTGCAGCGCCATGATGCACGTGGTTCTACTAGTCATCATTATTCTGCCGACGGCCAGGAGTTGTTATCAGTGAGGTGTATCCTTACCTGTTATTCTCTAGTAGAACTTAATAACATGACGAGTCGGTCTTTCATGAGATGTGATTACATCTCCTTCCATGCTCGGAGCAACAACCCAGCAGCATCCATTGTGACTTTTACCTTCATGCCATTATGCTCTTCTGAATAATAATATTACACAATTGGCTTTATCTTAATGACTTCTCACAAGTAGTCCCACCTATTTTTCCCCATGTTTCAGATTTCTGGATGTTTTGTAAATGTCCACAGAACCTTCCATGTTATTTCAACCTACCATGTTGAAATTAAGCCAATTAAGCCAACTGAAAGACGGCCCTTTCGATTGGCTGTCCCTATAGTCCCTTGGCTTTTTCTTTACTTCAGCTGTGGCAGAAATCTGGAAATCCGTGCTGCGATGGGGTCACTTTGGACATTTCATTAAAAACACATTAAACATTAAACACAATTTAGGGGAAAGCCATCAAACCAAAACATCATTGTTAGTAGAAAGTAGCACCATGACCTAGGTAGTCCTACTCGACAGCCAGATAGGTTCTGATTACTGTGGTGAAGGTATCATTAGTGAGGTGGATCCTTGCCTGTTATTTTCTAGCAGAGAATTTCAGACCATGATGAGTGGAGATCTCATGAGATATGATTATATCTCCTCCCTGGCTGAGAGCATCAACTCTCCAGGTTCCATTCTGATTACTTTTATGTCAAACAAACACAAACAAATCTGTCTGTTATAATGCCGCCCAATGCAGTCATTATCAGTCGGGTTCACTCTTTCAACATAGAGATCAAAAGTGGTGTCAGTGCTTGCCACGAAAGCCCACTCCAAAATACGCTGTCTACTTTGCAAGAAAATCCAGTAATGCTCCAATATGCAGCTTTTGAGGTACAGTTATAGGCTTGTTGGCACGCTTGGGAAAGAGTCTTTTTCATCATTTGCATAAATACATTTTCCAGACATAATAATGTCAGTCATCTTTAGTTATCCCAGGCTGTTCCCCATCTGTCAACAGAACAGCAGAGACAGAGAGTTGTTCACAACTCACAGTTGAATTGTGATTAGTCACAATTTAAAAAAAACATAATAGGATACTAAACCCCCAATTTAGATATAAATTATTTAAGAGCATGTGCACTCACACCCACGTGGTACAACCAATCTGTGTAAAAGCAGAACTTAGTGTAATAGTACACTGTATTGTTTTAAATGAGAAAATGAACCCCAAACACAATAGCACTCATGTACTTATTCATATTAATTAAGCAAGGAAATTTGATTAAAAAAACACTTTAAACACAATTTGGGGGAAATCCATCAAACCAAATTATTATTTCAGAAAGTAGCACATCATTGTTAGTAGAAAGTAGAAAGCAGCACCATGACCTAGGTAGTCCTACTTGACAGCCAGGTGGGTTCAGATTACTGTGGTGAAGGTATCATTAGTGAGGTGGATCCTTACCTGTTATTTTCTAGCAGAGAATTTCAGCCCATGATGAGTGGAGACCTTATGAGATATGATTATGTCTCCTTCCTGGCTGAGCGCATCAACTCTCCAGGTTCCATTCTGACTGTTATTATGTGGAAAATAAATCATCAAGCTGTTGCATTCCTGTGAGCAACCTTATTTTATCATTTGTCTGCTAGCCAGATAATGAAATAGCCCTTTCACTATCTCTATGAATTAATACACGTTGCAGTGGATTGTAACTGCCAGTGTGAATATTGTTTTTAGGTTTTGTTTGTGGAAATAGACAGCAATCAGTTTCTTTATCGACTGCATATTTGTAAACACGCAGACTCATATCAAACCTAGCTCAACAGGAAATGGTTGTGTGAGTCGTTGCGGCTACAGAGTGTCCATACTCTTTGGTATGTCCCGGTGCACAGCCTCACCGTACAGGCAGGATTAACAATGTGATGGAGGATGTCTACCACTAGATGGTAGTAAAGTTTTGAGGAACTCGACCTGGTTCTTAATTCAACAGACCACAAATAATCATTATTCCATGTTGTTCATGGAATAACGTTTATCAATAAGTAAAGAAGAAGTGTTCCCACAATTCCCAAAACATAGCTAAGATTTGTAGGAAAGCATTCAAGTCAAATCATTGTTGAATGAAAGTAGCACCATGCCCTAGGTCTAAGTGATATTCCCATATATTCTGACAACATTGGGGAGGTAGGGGTTAGTGTGGCCAATCCTTACTCGTGGCAGTCTTATGAGATGAGATAATATGTCTTTCCTGGCTGGGCACAACAACCGACCACAAACTATTCCAATTATGATCCTATGAAACAAATGAACTAGATTGTAGCTAGTAGTACTCAGGAATGTTTTTTAAGGCATTACGGACAATGTTGAAGTCCTTAACATTTAACTGGTTATAGCCACAAAAACAAATTGTTTTTTTGAACACATTTAATGTAGAACACAATTTGTTACAGCATCATTTTCTAAAATATATTACAGTCCAAGGTTTAAAAAAATCTCTGTTCAGCAAATCTATATATTCTAATTATTAATCATTATTTCTATGATCATGTACTAAAACCTATTGGAATTAGACAATATGAGGCACTTTCAAAACGTGTTACTCATCACCAGTTGCTATATAAATAGCATTACCCTTGTTCATGTTCATATTTAAAATAACATTCCTCAAAGAAAACATAATTCCAATATCCTCATAGTGCTGGACAACTCCGTCGGACCCTCGACATCTCACTGTACTACACGCTAAGACTAGGGTTCACTGCCTGTAAACGTACCTCATAGCTACGACTTTGGTCCAACAGATAACAGTCAAACAGGTTAGCAGTCCTGCTAAGGGCGTAGGTCTGAGAAGACATGCCGGTTGTGTCAGCCTGGCCTTGTTCCAGCATAATACACCAATCCACTCAATGAATGACTGATCAGACATAGTCCAAGAATGTAGACAAGGGACATTTGTCAGTCCTGTACAATTCAGCTTCATTGGCGAGTGGATCGGGGCAGAGGTAATCGTTCCCCAGCATTGCTTTGAAGGTAATGACCAGCGATCGCAACCCACATGTTCTTCTCTTCGTGGGCTCCAGCAGGCCTAGCCCTTCCCTGAATTATTGTTTTACAAAGTCTGTCCTGAGAAGGCCACACCCTTTAGAAAGGCACTACTCTTTATTTTTGAACGAAACTAAAGCCAGCGACATGGTTTCTACAGTAATGTTACCTGCTCCGGATGCCAAACTCAACAATATATATTCATATTATTTCTGGTCTTTTTTTTTTATGGACTTCCTTGTGGAATTTCCTGCATCTATATCTCCTCCCTCAGCTCTCATAGGTTTGATACTGACTTAATAATAGTGCTTCTGGGAATAGTGATGGCCAAAGCAGGCTTGGCATTGGCATAAAGTGTTACCACGGCGGCATACTTTCCACATGACAATGTTTTGGTACAAGTTAATATTCTGTAGACACGCGCGCACCGAAACCAGGAATGTGCAGTTCCGCACGGGCGTGTTCGGTCCAACTGCATGTTGAGTTCATGACATTGTGTGAAGTGAAAGTATTCTCTCCCCACCTCTTAACCCGCAGCCTACTTGGGCATGTTTATGCCCACATGGGCTCAACTGTTGTCTACAAACATTGGCTTTTTTATTGCTCGGTGAAATGTTGCCGAATCCAGTCCGTATCAGGAGTCAGAGTCAGAGTTCACTCTTCTTTCGCTCTCTCACCATTTATGGTTAAAAAGTGGTGCCAGTGCTTGCCACAAAAGCCCACTTCAAACTACTATTTATCACTTTGTAAGAAAATCCAGTAATGCTCCAATATGCAGCGGTTGAGGTACAGTTATAGGCTTGTTGGCACACTTGGGAAAGAGTCTTTTTGATCATTTGCATAAATAGATTTTCCAGACAAAAAAATGTCACAGTCATCTCTAATTATCCCAGGCTGTTCCCCATCTGTCAACAGAAGAGCAGAGACAGAGAGAGTGAGCACAACAGTATCAACAATCCCCTCCCATTCATTCTCCTGCTTCTGTAGTTAACACATCGAACGTCTCAACATGTTCAATCTTGATTATTCACAATTGAGTTGAATTGTGATTATTCACAATTCACAATTGTGATGTTTCAAAATTCAACAGTTATAAAAAACATAATAGCTAGACCCCCAATTTAGATATTAATTATTTAAGAGCACTCACACCTATTTGTTACAAACAATCTGTGTAAAAGCAGAAATTAGTGTAATAGTGCACATATGTTTTTGAAATGAGAAAAAGAACCCCAAACACAATAGCACTCATGTACTTATAGTTATACCAAACTATACACTGTCGTGGATTAATATTGCTGCAAAGTAATATTTAATATTACAATATGCAAGATAGATCATCTTCAGAGTTTGTCTTTCAAATGGAAGTCTGGATTGTGTTGTTTAAAAAGGGCGACTTGTAGCACAACCTTTTTTATTTACTTTTGTAAAACAATTTACTGTTGTACGATTCATTTGTTTTCTTTGTAAAGTAGCGTGCCAGTGTGTTAGCGCGCCACTTGTTGTGCAGTATTGGTACACATACCTCAAAGCGGCTGTAGACCTTTTTCTCCTTCCGCATACTCTCTATCCTCTTCAGCAGCCCCTCTCTCTCCTGTGGGTTGGGTTGAGGTCGCGGGAAGAGACCCTTCCTCAGTGAATTCTGTCTCTCCAGCCCCTTGTCTCCGGAGTCACCCTCCATGCCGTCGGCTGCTTTGTCCTGGTCGTGGCGGTTCTTCTGACTGTTGGCTGAGATCTGCCCCAGAATCACCTTGGTGTCGTCTCGCAGGTTGCTGCTGAACAGCACCGAGCCGCCTGACGACTGGTACCGCGATGGTCCAGAGGTGCCGGCTGACACTTTGTGATTGGCGGTGGACTGCTCGGCGTTACTCGATCCGGCGTGAGCAGACGGGCGGGACGTTTTGCTGGCGTCTTCTGTGATTTCCATCACGGTTCTCATGGTCTTTTCATCCCCGCCAGAAGCACCCTTTTTGTCCTTGTCCTTTGGCCCAAGGAAGCCCTTTAGTCGCTGTGTCTGCTTCTTGAGGAAATCCAGAGGCTTCCCCTCGCTCTTGCCATCACTGCCTATCGTGTTGATTGACGTGTTAGAGCCACAGGCCTTATTGAGTACGTCCTTTGAGTCGAAGCGCATCATGGACGAAGAGCTGTGAGAGCGGGTCTTCTTCAGTTCACTCTTCTCTGCGTCGGTCGCGTCGGCCGTCAGCGTCTCCTCACCGGCGGAGACCCGACGAGGGTTCAGTCCTTTGAGCTTCAGCGGGTCCCTTCGAAAGATTTTCGGAGAGGGAAAGGGCTTCAGAGACTTAAAAGTCTCTTTCTTCTGAGCGTCTGGCGCGTTCGCCTCCTTCCGAGTCGGCTCTGGCTCCGGAGGCTTCAGCAGCTTTACTGAAGGCCTGGGCGAGACCACGGGCGGCTTGTTGCCACTGAACGACGATCTGCGAGTGAGCTCTGCCAGCCGAGATGAGATGTCTAACTTCTTGGGTTCAGGCTCCGGTGGCTTTACAGAAACAGATGGGATGTTGTGAACGGCTGTGCTTGGAAGGGGTTTCTCCAAAAGGTCTGGCTTCTTTTCAGCTGGCTCTGGGGCGGCGAGGGATGATTCCATCCCCATCTTTGAGGCTTTTCTCTTGGCAGCCAAATCTTTAAAATACTGTAGCCGACTCGCTGGATCGTTCATATTCAACGACGACTCTTGTTGAGTTTTCAAGGAACCCGTAGTGACATTGGAGGGCACTTCATCTGGTGACGTCTTTATCTCTTGGCTAGCATTCTGAAATTTATCTTTGAGTTCTTTAAAACTGGTCTGTCCCTTCTCTTTGTCCAGCTGTCTTTGCGTGTCATCATCCCTGTCTTTCTCCTCAGTCTTCCTCCATTCGAACGGCTCCCGTGACATGGATGACCTCTTCTCAAGAATCTGGGCTACGATGGAGGAGGTGCGGAGATGGTCCAGTTCCTCATCTTCTTCTGTGGCCGGCTTGAGACCCAGGCCACCGCTATGCTTCTCCACCTTGGAGGATGAGAAGATGAGGGAGGAGCGGAGACGAGAGCTTCGCTGGAGCATTGGGTTGACGCGGGAGCGGAACGACTCGTGCTTGGAAAGGGTGACCTCTGGCCCCGCCTTCACCTCCATATCCGCCGCTCTGTCCCTCATTCCCGTTCTGTCCCAGTCTCTCTCCATGTCAACGTCCTTATCTCTGTCTTTTTCCGTGATGTATTGATTAGAGCTGGTGCTTGAGGACAGCAGGTCTCTGGGCATCTTGGGGCCAGAGTCTTTATCGCCGTCAGGTAAAATGGGTTTTCCGAAGCGTGGTCTCTGAATATCTGGTTTAGGTTTAGAGGGTATTTCCTTGTTCCCAAAGCGAGATGCAGAACCTTCAGGCTCGGCTGCACGTTGAGCTGACGGAGGGTCATCAAACGCATCCGAGCCTATTGACTGAGGCAGGCCTTCCTCTCCGCCATCCTCGCAAGTGTTGAGGTAGGAGTGGATTCTCCAACTCCTCATGCCCTGTCTGGCACTTGGATCTGGCTCTCGCTCCTGTTCAGACTGCTTCAGGAATGGTTGTTTCTCCGAAAGGTGGGGTTGTGTGGGAGAGCTCAGGCATGCATAGGCTTGGCCCACGGTGGGCCTCTTGTGTGCCGAAGCTCCTTCGTATCTCCCTGCTTCATGAGGCCCGTGGAGGCCGTCGGGTCCCTTCAGGTCATCGGAGGAGAAGTAGTCTCGACCGTAGCCCCCGGCGGCAGGCGGTTCAGATGTGAAGCTTGAGTCTGAGCGCTGATCGATGGCGAGCTGTGAGGCATGCCTTCGAAGTCTGTCCAGGCCAGAGTCAGGGCCTGGCCCTTCCATGTAGAAATGCCGTTGGTGGGACTGCTCCCTGTGAAAAAAAACAAAATGGATGAAATAATTATCATTCGGTTATTCGGTCATTGCATCCCCCAAGACCAAATCGTTTGCATTTAGCATTTCAATTACAAATTCAGTCCAAAAGTGAAAGCAAAGTCTTAATTGAAACAGATGATGGGCAGTATGTTCAATAAATCAAGAAACCTGTGATGATCAGTCTCGTCCAGATCATTCATGACTCTGTGTTTCATGTACTGCTTCGAAGACGAGTAGCTCTCCTGAGTTCCTTCAGCGTAGCTGTGTCTCTTGAACGCACTGGAGCTCAACTCCATCTGCCTGGAGACGATGGACCTCCCCTGCTCCAGGTACGACTGCTGCAGATGAAACTGCTGCTGCGCATATTTTCCAATCGTTATGCCGGCGGTAGGCTCCATGGAGTGTCGGAAGGGGTCGTTCCTTCGGAACGCAAGAGGATTCCGATCGGAGTCTCCGTAGGGGAAACCAGAGGGAAGCTCGTTCTGTCGGAGAAAACTCCGGTTGCTTCGCAGTGACTGGGATCGCTTCAAACCAAACTGATTGCCCAAGTAACCAGAGCCACTGGTGTCTGAGCCGCCGTGTGGCACAATTGATTTGTCGATGACCAGAGGCTCCGACTGAGCAAAGAGAATACGAAACTCTTCATCAAAGCTGGCGACGAGCTCCCCGAGGAAGAGGTGGGCGATGCAGCGGTGTATCTTCTCATATGACCACATGAAGCTGTAAGACGTGCAGGAAGGCGGAGGTTATTCATATGTAAGTGTGGGTGTATTGCATTATTTTGCTTTGTATTTTATTTCATATTATTTAATTTATTCATTCTTCAATGAAGAATCACATAGCAGAAAGTGAAAATTACATGAATCCATTATTTAGCTTGGCTTACCTGTAGTTCCCACTAATGACAGCTCTGCAGTCAGCCAATAGGAAGCGGTCTTTTACCTGGCCTTTGAAAGACTTCCCCGTTCGGCAGTAATAAGTAATGCCTGCCACCGTCCTAACACGCATCATCTGTAACAACCACAATTAAAACACAAAAGGCACCACGTTATTAAGTAGGAAAGCTCTGGGAGTTGTATAACAGGTTAATAAACGACAGGTGCAACAAGTTACCCGGAGACAATGCCCCTGTGTCGTTCGCTCAGTTGGCAAATGTCAATTCTACTCACGTGAATCAAGTCCAAGTTAACTCTACAGTTGTTCACCATGGTCACAAAGTGATGACAGTTCTGCTCGTCCAATAGAATGTAAACAGGAACGTGGCGAGCGGCCGCAGCCAAGAGGTCAGAGAAAATGTCCACATCCGTGAAGATGTCCATCACCACAGCAATAACCTTTGGCAAAAAACAACAACAAACGGGCGAATGTCAGAGGCACTGCTACATTTAAGCAACTTACTGAGAGTTCACGTTTTACCCTTTGTCTGTTACATTATTTTATATGAGACAGAATGATCCTAAACTTGTCACAAAACAGTGACATTCAGTTACTATTAGCTGTTTAGCATCCACATATCCATCCACATATACTTCATACTTCTACATTTTATATTTCTATTTTATTGTACAGTTATTATAATCTATTTAGATTTTATACATTATTTATATATTCTTTCGGCATCCAGTGTGGGCAGCAAAGTAAGAATTTCATTGTACTGGGAAATGTGTTTCTTTACTGCACATATATCACAATAAAAGCTTTGAATCTTGAATCTTCATGTTTTGCTGTTTGCAGGCTCTCCTGTGACATGTCTTCACACGCCAATATTAACATTCCCTATTGAAGCTTTTAAATCATGTTAATAACACATGCATATTCAGCACATTTGTGTGTTTGAATTGGGCTCAACCCTTTTTTTTATGGTTTAATCTCCGCGGTTTATTTGCAACCTCATTGAACACACCTAATTCCCCTCAGGTAGGGCTTGGCAGTCTAGGTAAACATTTCTATCACGTTGAGCATTGCAATAAGCTTGAGGCAAAATCCATTTTGTACAAGCCAACCAGTTTGAATGTTATGGACAATGCATTACATTTAAGTGTGTCTAATGTCATATCTTGTAAGTAAATGATGTGCTAACATTATAAAATAACTACTTGCACAAATACAAAATACAATTTGAGGGATTTTTCAATTTTTTGTTTTTCTTTTTATTTGCTATTAATTTATAAATATTACAGTTTTTTTTAATATGACTTGAAGGACTTGTGTGACCCTAACTTTGTAGACTTAAGCCCAAACCTTGCAGAGCGCAGGGTTGAAGGGTCTGTTCAAATTTGAAGTGCGACCCCAAAATAAACGCAATCTCCTTGTTGGAATGGAGCAAAGCGGCGGTGTCTCTTTCGCTTGCTTTGTACTGGAAACGTGTGGAAACGGAGCACAGAGCCCAAAAGCCAATAGGATAATTTACTGACAAAGCGGTTCAGTTCTTTCAAAGCAATGGTCTTCATATTTATTGTTGGATGCTTTAGATAGGACAGACCCCCCCCCTGCCCTTTGCTCCTCAACCTGCTTGACCGCATTCAGGCAGAAACATGAAAACACTTCAAGCCATAGTGACAGAAGACCAGACACTGTCTGATGGCTGAAGCTTGATGTTAGCAGTCACAATGACAGTAAACCAGGCTCATACATTTCTGCACACACAGAGTGGACCACAGACAACACTAAAAGCAACACAAACCGGTATAACCACTCATGGCATTTGGCATAAGAAGGCTGCACGTTAGATATTTCTGTTGTGGTAATAACAAGCTAAAGTCTGATCTACCAATGCCAGAGTATAACCCGCTGTTTTCTTGTCCTTAACGTCATATTTCCATTACGTAGAGATCTGTCAAAGCCATGTTGAGTTGCCAAAGCCATGCACCGTATTTATGTCCCTGATTAAACATCCAAGCGGATGGCTCGCCGGAACCAGAAAGACAAGTTTCTGACGAGCCACTGCCTCTCTCTCGCCCATTCACTTACATGATGTGCATTTTTGATGAGCCTCCTGGCCTGCTCCTTGATGCTGGGCATCTCAGGGTCGGAGGGGTTGATGAGGGTGGTGACCTCCGTCGGCCCGATGAAGCTGTGCTGCTGCAGGGGCCACCCCAGGTCCAGGCCCGGGGCGTCCAGGTCGGAGTGCACTGGCCAGTAGGTGTCAGAAGATCCGTCGTCCTCCATGACCCCCTCGTGGTAGGTCAGCTCCGGCACGTTTACAGACTGGCTCTGGCTGGGAATGTGGATGGTGGACTTGATGTGGTCGATCTCGGGCTGTGCCAGAAAGGGTACCGTTTCGGCCGTCTGCAGGAACTCATAGTATCCCTGATAAGACAATAAACATGTCCGGAGTGAGCGAACCCAGATGCAACGACATGAGTCTTAATGAGGAACATGAGGGGAGGTGAATGAACTCAAGGGCATGAAGATTTCCCTTTCCTTTTTTTTTTTTTTTTTTTCATTTACTTGCATGACCCGCTGAATGGATGGGAGGATTTGGACATGGAAAAATGAATGCAGTCATGTTGATGTTCAGATAGAACAAAAAGTCGTTTTTCGGCTGGTAGAATGGTGCTACGGTACGGACTGCACAGAACTTAAAGGCTGAGACACACGTCACCTGTTTTCAACCTCTTTGGCTACCTGCGCGCGACTTCATGATTACCTGGACATCATCTTCGATCAGCGCGTCGATGGCCAGCCGGTAGTCCTCGCGGTAGTGCGGGGGCAGGTAGTTGGGGTCGAGAGGGTTGTCACCCACGGATGAACTCTGAGATCGGTGCGCCATGGTTGGAAGAGAGGTCGGGGGTCACAGGTCAAGAGTGCAGGGGGTGTCGCCCCAGTAAGGGAAGGGAGGGTTTTGAACCTAGACAGTGAAGACAAAAAAGGTAAAAAGGTCAAGGATCTCTCATGATGACTACTCACAAACTATGGAAATTAGGATATGCGAATGGCGAAGGAAAATATTAAAATTGAACAAGAGTCGCGGGAGGGTTTTATGGCCTAACAAACATAGATCAGATGGTTGAGGTGTGGTTTCACCAAGTTATTTGAATGGGACATAACACGCACCATGTATTGATTTGGTTAGTAACAGGAGGGGATCAATAAGCAACCAGTTACTTGTGAGAATCAAGTGTAGCGCAAAGTGCAGCGCAAAACTGGACCTCAGGAGAAAGAGAAACGACAGAGTTTATTGTTTGATTTAAGTGGTTCTGGTGAGGTTGCACAGCTTTGACTTACTTTCCATTCTACAGTAGCGTATGCTGTTACTTAAGACTCCCAAAAGGGAAGCGAGGGCAGTGGAAACAATGTCCGTGCCTCTTAAACAAAGACGCCATTGTTGTAGAGGCAAAATCAGTCGGTATAGAGATAACATGTGTCGCACCTAGCTCCACACAAGGCCACATATGTATACAATAATAGAAGGATGCTATGTCAGACCAATACATTTCTATTGCTCTACAACACTTCAATGACTCTGTAGGGATACACACTTTTGCTCATTCAAATTCCTTTTGGATAAATACAGTATTTGGACAACTCATTACCGCTATCATTGTTCAGCAATCGCTGAGCAAGCATATATGACATATTTGTATTCATTTTGTACGCAGATAACCTTTATGTGAGTCGTTGTTAATAACTATAGGACTATAGTACTATATGTACTATAACATTACACACACTGTAGTTTTATACACCCTGATCTGCACAAATCAACAGTGTAGTAGAATGGAAAGTCAACCTTGAGCTATCGCCAATGATTAGTGAAAATTCAATCGGGCACACCACACGCTGACGGGCCGACGGCAGATAGAGATCGGAGGAGGCGGAAATTCACAGGACATATACAATGGTGAGGGGCAGACAAAGGACAAAGAACGTGGAAAGCATTAAGTGGGGAGAAAGCCGGGGCTGTAAATAACTGTCAGGACAGGTTTCCTCATATTCCTGTTGAGTAAACTTGTCATGCAGGTGTTTCGTGCTTTCAGTAGCAATCTTTTCAGTAGTCTTTTTTAGTAGCTACCTAGTAGCTATTTAGTAGCTACCTGATTCTGCAGTCGGTGGCACAACCACTGAAATACATTCATGGGATACGTTGACATGATGTTCCCAAGTTGCCATGATAACATGTTGATCCGATGAGGTGATGTGACATGTGATTGTACATGTACACTCCTCGGCGTGGTAACACAATCAGGAAGTGTTTTTTTCTTATGTTACTCTCACTGTTGAAATGTGAAATGTACTGAAGGGAATGAAGAAAATGATTAAGCAAGTAGTGAAAGGCGAAGGGTGAGTTGTCAGCCCGTGCGGACACTGGTGAGTGCGTGGTGGTATTCTAACATGCACACGTTTAGCAATTGAGCCCGGGCAACGTAGGCAACATGTGTGCCGCCGCGCACGTTATAGAAATCCTAAAAGAGGGGAAAGGCTTTTGTGACCAACCCTGTGGTCAAAAGGGAAACACTGATGTATGAGTCACAGCCTAGCCTCGCCTGGCCTGAGGCTAACTTGCTACATTGCCTGTGATTCATCCGCTAGCACATTGGCTAACATCCTGGTGCCTGACTCATTTTCTGCCGACATAATTACATGTTGTATTATGCTGTACCAAATTTCATAGGAAAGTTCCGAGTTGGAACCAGACGAGCCATCGGCGGGCCATATTCTTGAAGTCAATGAATCATTAGCAACACACTTTGTGAAAGTTGCTATCTCAAGGATCTCCCCCCCCCCCCAAAAAAAAAAATGCCAGGTAGGTCAGTCAATCCATCAATGACTGAGGTAGGACACCTGTGATTGAGCCCGGAGGCCCGCTCTCCATTTCAGCATTAGGACGGTCACCGACGCGCTTCGTCTGTGGGGCGACCTTCCTGCCGCGCAGTCAAATCACGCCGCGCGGCACACCGTTACGCGGCTAGCGACACGTTTCCCATCGGCCCGGCAGCGGCGGTCGTTCCGCCATGAAGGGGCAACGGCGGCGGCGCTGCACCAGACCCTCTCCACAGCTCCCTCGCCGCGCGCTAACAGCGCAAGCTAACAGCGCACGCTAACAGCGCACGCTGTGTTTCCGCCACGGGACGCTGCCAAAGACAACGGAAAAAAAAGAGGGGGCTCTCTTGAGGCTTTCCGACTTTCATTTCAAAAATATTCCACCTCAAGCCTGAGGACCGGCTTTGATTTGCGCTGCTTCGGAACATCGTGTACCCGCGCGGGTAAAACACCCCCCCCCCTGCTCGGCGGGACGGATGCGGTCCCCACACAACGCGAGGGAGGTAAAGGCGGTGAAGCGTGTCCCATCGCCCCGTGGGCGTGACTCACGCACGCAGGAGTCCCACCGCGCTCATCTCCCCCGGGAGCAGCAGCTCGCCGCCTTCACGGCCACAAGCCCGGACATCTCTGACTGAGGCGAGTCGCGTCGCGCCGACCCAAACGACAGGAGAGGCGAGGCTCCGAGCTCACCTCCTGCACCGACCCGTCCGGGGTCAACAGATGCGGCCGCCAACTGACAAAAAAAACGGTAACGAAGCGCGTTGATGGCCGCCGACCGTCCTCACTTCAACCCGCGCTGACACGTATGATGTCCAAACACAAGGGACGGGCTTTGTTTGTCGCCATGGAAACTGGGTTTCAGATGGATGCCAACGCTGCGAGACGCCTTGTAGATAGAGATCACCCGGTCAGATCTCGCCTCTCAGATGTCACCATGTGTTTCCCCAGGGGGGTGGGCTGGGTGGACTTATACTTATGTTTTACATAAACAGTCCATTTAAACCGCCAAACACTTCACAACATCAGTTGGCATAGACAAATTCCAGTTTATTTTAGGGTGGTAATCAAAACATTCAGCCAGTGTTTTCTTCAGAGAGTATGCAAATGAATCGGCCTTGTGTGAATTACTGTCCTTTCAACATGTCAACTCAAGAGCAAAGGGTTTAGGACAACAGTAAAAAAAAAACAAGTACTATAGCCAGGCGAGAAACCAAAAACTCTATCTCTAAAGATATGTGCTTCTATCTCTCTCTCTCTCTCTCTCTCTCTCTCTCTCTCTCTCTCTCTCTCTCGAACACACACACACACACACACACACACACACACACACACACACACACACACACACACTCCAGACAGCTTCACACACTTTGGTCATTATACCATATTGCTTATCAGCCATATTCCATCAGCCCGGGTTTACTGTTGAATGATTCTGTCTATGAGTACTGTGATAAAGAAAACAGGTTTGGATGGTGAACCTGAGTCTTTAGCCTGTAGGAGTTGGGCCCTTTTAGCAACTGTTAATCATAAACACAAAACCTGAGATAGGACTGAGGACTGATGACAGTATGAATCAGTACCTCCCTTCCTCTCCCTCCTGTCTCCACACTCAATAACCTGAATGTCAAGTACACCATTAGCCAATAGCATCTAATAAAACGCATGACGAGACGAGACAACGAGGCAAACATGTTAAGATGAATGTGTGCATGGGTGTAGGGCTCAGATTAGTTACATAAGAGAATTCCTTTTGTAGAGTTTTAAATTGACAGCCTTGTGCTACAACAAAATTAAAAACGTGTAGATAATACTGTGTGTTTTTGAGCCAACTTGAGGTTGTAATGAGCTGATTATACTTTTGGGGTATTAGGTATACACCAGTTATAGCCCTCAGTAATAGACACGTGAAAGGTGCATAAATTAAAACGGTCTTGCTTGTTGTAACTTGTAAATCACCTATGTATGACTAGGTGAAACTATATAGGTATAGGCCCAGACTTTGTTAAGAAAAAAAATAGATGGATATAGGCCTACTTGCTATATGGCATTGAATGTTAAACCACATCTAGAAACACGACTTTATATTGTCTGTTCAAATCCACAAGTAATAACCCGCAAGTGACGCGTTAACAATTATCCAACGTGACGAATCAGAGACTTCAGGTGTCTAGAATGAAGATACACAGCAAATAATAGAATCGACCAAGTTTGACTATAATAGGGTCTAGAATACTAATGCGTTAGCAAAATACGTTATCTCATTGCGTTACCATTTCGGTTGAATAGCATAGAAAAGTTTTTTTATTTGCGCATATTCCTCAATTGTCTCACCCTGCCGAAAGCAACTTCCCGAGGCTTCCTTGTCTTCTCCGCTTTCCTATTTACCCACCGATGTTGCAGGCTTTCGCCGGCGGTGCCCCCCAGATCCAACTACGAGTCTGCTTGCCCCGCGTACATTCCTCTTCGATGCCGACGACTCCACCCTAAAAGACGACAGACCCCCCCCTTGGTCGAATCGTCGCGGAGGTTTCGGTCCGTCCTGTGCGGATCTCTGCGTGCGCGGGGTGGTGTCGGACCTGCCGTTACGACACCCGAGTCAGAAAATAAAGGACTTCTGTGGCAGGGCTTCCCATCGGCGAAACTCCTCCCCCTCCTCCGTGTTGATTACCGACGTCTCCACGTTATTGGAAGTTCATCGCGAGTGGCACATTTTAAAAGTTGCGTATTATAGTTGATGTTAAGTTCCTACCTTCCCGTAAAAAAAAAAAAAAAACTCGCAGCAAACACCAAGCACACGCGTGTTTGACATATTGTCTTGTACGACGTTAAATATCAAAGGGTTTGTTAACGAGCGCTACTTCATTGTGGTTGGATTTTTTTTTACATGGAGTAGATGACTCACACAAACTAGCAGCTCTCTTGAAGAATCGGAGAGCACTTTGTTCCCTACTTCACGTGGACTCCTGGTAAAATGCAGGTTATTTTGACTTCACTACGTTAAGTGTTTGCGTTGGGTGTTTAGACACGTCCAAGTTATTCCAGATCCAAATGGCTTTCTTTCTTGCTTTAGTTATACAAATAGTTTTACACCCACCTCACATAATGACATGGTGTAAGTAATTACAGATGCACAACAATATAGGACTACACCTGATAGACAAAAAAAGAAGAAGTGTGCTTTTCTTAGGGGTGGACTTTGTTCTGAAAGGTCTATCTGTTGGGACACACCCTTCGCCGGCCTGTGATAGTAATCAACAGGTATACACACACACACACACACACACACACACACACACATGCACCAACGCATGGACACTTTGATGACAATATAAGCCAGGGCGTGTCTCAAGTTTGGACAGGAGAGTACACACACATCAGGCACACACACACACACACACACACACACACACACACTGGGGCTCAACGGTCACACCGGAACAAACACCTCGGCGAAAAACATACAGTTTGAACACGCTTAAGATGCAACGCGGTCGCAATGCGATGCAAACGTTATTTCTGATGGCGTTGCTACGGAGTACAGGCTACGCTTGCGTCGCCAGTGTGTGCAGTATGTGCTTCCCGCGCACACCGGTTGGTACGGAGGCTGGAAACCAGGGTGCGGCATCTAGGAGGAATGTGCTCAGGGCGTTCGACCACACCCAGCACCCCCGCCGCTGTCCTCTCACCGGTTATTGCTCTCGCTCTCTCTCTCTCTCTCTCTCTCTCTCTCTCTCTCTCTCTCTCTCTCTCTCTCCCTCTCTCTCTCTCTCTGTATTGCTATCTCTCTCTATCTTTCTCTTCTGGGCACAACCTTCTCATTCTTCTTCCCTTGCATCTTGCTTTCCATCTCATCTCCTGAGTGTCCAATCTGTGTGTCTGTGTGTGTGTGTGTGTGTGTGTGTGCGTGTGTGTGTGCGCATGTGTGTGCGTTTTTTGCATGTGGGTGTGTGTGTCATTGTGTGTATGCTAATGATGATTTTGCTGATGGCATTGACCAAATGTGTGTGTGCGTGCGTGTGTGGACGTTGATTTGTGTGTGTGTTTGTGTGTGTGTGTGTGTGTGTGCGTGCATGCGTGTGTGTGTGTCCGTGCATGCATGCATGCGTGCGTGCGTGTGTGTGTGTGTGTGTGTGTGTGTGAGCGTGCGTGTGTGTGTATATGTGTGTGTGTGTGTGTGTGTGTGTGTGTGTGCGGGCGTACGTGTCTGTATTTTTTTAATCTATATCTCCAAGCATGTGAGAAAG
>JAOPUI010000092.1:8386082-8402585 GCA_027123135.1 Urophycis floridana | reverse complement strand
CTCTCTCTCTCTCTCTCTCTCTCTCTCTCTCTCTCTCTCTCTCTCTCTCTCTCTCTCTCTCTCTCTCTCTTTCCCTGATTTGACTCTGGAGAAGGGTTCCTGAGAGGTGTAGCTGTCTGAGGGACAGAGAGCGAGCGAGAGAGAGAGGGATGGTTGGACTCGTAAAGAGAAATGTCTCCTCTAGGTTTCATCATTCTTTATCTTCATCCTTAAGTCAACATTAGTTCCCAAGGATTTCAGGTGCCATATTAATCATCTCCATTCACCTAATACGTGATGCAATCTGCAAAGCCAGCTTCACACGTAGGAGTTATGAAGGTGCATGTGAGTGTTTCGCTCAGTCGATGTCAGCATGTCCACCGTTTTACACCAAGTCCACATTAACTCCAGCTCTCAATGAGGGAGACTATCTCCTCAGACACTGCTGGAGGGCCAAATGTAGTGGAGATCAGCTCCATCTGTGTTCACATCATCTGCACCCAAACATGTTCTCAGAAGGACCCACTGCCCAGCCAGTGTGTCTTGTCAGTAGGCTGCTTGTATGCAGGGAACGTGCTGGAAGGAGCAACGGGCGTGAGTTCAGTTGTCAGAGATCTGGTTGTAAGGGCCTTCACTGAGCATAGCCTTGAGGAGCAGGCGTCATGTCTGGTCATGTGGCCAGGTAAGAAGCTGGGAGAGCGAGCAAGAGAGAGGGAGAGAGAGGGGGGGGGGGGGGTGCAGCAACTGGTGGGCTGGTGAAATGAGAGCTTTCTGTCACACCTGTCTATTGTCCAGAGAACTGTGTGGGTTGTCACTTGGGTTTGTACTGCTATTTGCAATGTATATACGTAAAGATAAATGCTTTGAAAAACATACATGTCACAGAGTTATGAGGGGATAGCTTTATTCGTTCTATTTACTGGTCTACAAATGAATCGTCACACACTTGAAGTCATCAGAATTGACAGAAGCCTGGAGAATTCCGTATCACTTAATAAAAACCAAGGTTAACGTAAAGATACAAAATCCTCGCGTCGAAAGTTACCCAACATTAAACAAGAAAAAACTAATGAAAACTTTACTAGTAATTTAAAAAAAAACGGCAAAACAATATCCAGTCCATCAATAGTAGAACTACAATGCTCCTCATCCGTTAAAATGGACAAGATTCTCAGAAAACTCGTTGCCAAACGCGCGCTATAGGCTTCGATACAGCCTGCTTTTTTACGCGCACACCCGAGCAGCGCGCCTCCCTACGACGCTGTACCCATTCGGCTCGTCTCCGGTCTGAGAGAAAACCATAGGCCTTCATCTTCTTTTTAAACCTCGACGCTGTCCACGTCCTCAAAAAGAATGGATCTAATTAAACCGTTGTACTCGTCATCAACTCCAACTCCAGCTTGGCCAAAAGGTTTCTGGAGGAGCGAGGGCTGGTAGACGGAGGAGGACCACATGATTGACTATTGGCTGTGCGAGGGATGGGAGAGCGAGATGGGATTACTCGCCTCCTATTGGCCAGTGGGCTGACTTTTGACTCGCAGACGAGGGAACCTCCTGCCATATATATAGGGCCGATACAACATTATTATTCTAGCATCACGGCAGCAGGTTTCTGCTCAGTTTGGAGTTACTCTGGTCACCATAACTGTATGCCTGTTTGAAGGTGGTTTAAAAACAGGGGCAAAGCAGCACAAGGAGTCTGCATGTCTATTTAGACATGCTCAGCTTTGTGGATACCCGGATTCTGTTGCTGCTCGCAGTAACCTCATACCTAGCAACATGTCAAAGTAAGTTTTAATGTCTGCCTTTTCATGTGATGGATATTTTCCTGGTCCCGTTTTTTTGAGGATCTCGCTGCAACGTTTTGCGTTTGGCTTTTGTTTGGAAGCGTACTTCAAGCTCAAGACGGTTCAAAGCCTCACCGAATAACGGAATGAGCCGAATCGGGAGGATTATCCGTTTTCCAAGGATACAATAAGTCCAATTTGATTAATATCAGAAAGATGAACGCAGACAAAAAAGTTGAAAGTTACCTTGAAAGACATGTTATAGAATCTATTGATATGTGTTTGTGGCTTAGGGAGATTCCACTGTAGACTTATAATTAGGTGTTTTGTTAAAACGCAGGATGAAAAGTTTGGGGCGTTGGACAAACTGTTCCATTACGCGGCCAGGGTCCGAGGCAGTAGAGCAGCCAGGACCCATGTCTCCCCCTAGCGGTTGATATTTAGACTGAATCTCTTTCGGCCTCATTTAGTTTTCCTCAGCCAACCAGATAACAACTAGAGAATCAAATATTGCATAGTTTTGGTATAGCTTGGGTAGTATAATATTGGAAATATGTTTATGTAAACGTTATTGCGTTACATTTTGAATGGTCTATGCAATTGCCGGTGTTGATGACATCTGATTCATACATTGTAACTAGCAACACGGATTCAAGATTAGAACATATTTACGTAAATTCAAGCGAGATATTTATTCTAATTACAAAGTTGTCTAAAAGTAAGATCTCATAGTGCACCATTTTAAAGCTTCAAGTGCGCCCCCCTGTGGTGCGTAATTGGCATTAAAATTCGAAGACATGTCTTACTCGGTGAGCGATCCACTACTGGCTGAATGTAATTTCTGGATACTAAATCACAGTTGATGCCCAGTGCCAACAATGCCAACTTGCTGCATGGCCTACATTATTATTCCTACTTATTTTGATTTCTCCATCCAAAAGTCAACTTAGCTTCCCAACTTTCGACAGTTTCAGGATTTAGACTTATGCTTTTGAACACAGTCAATAATGTCAAGTCATTATTGTATTCACAAAGAGCCAATGAATGTGCGTGTACTTTAGTTTGTTTCGTTTAATGTTGTGTCCCAAGGGCTCGAATACCTGTCGTGACCTTCTGACATCTGTTTTAATTTGGAGGAATGTGAGGAGAGCCTTAAGATAACTTGATGCATGGCCAAGTATTCAGTTGAAACAAAATAAAGACTGAAAAGAAATGAAACTATAAATAAACTATAAATCATCGTAAAGATAGAGTTTGTTGATTGACAGCAAACAAACAATCCCAGACAAATGAATGACTTCTTAAAAAAATTTAACTTGTCAGTTAGGCCTTATTTCTTTGAGTGCATTGGTCAGGCGGTGCAGTAGAGGCCCTGGGCAGCCCCAGCCCACCTCCTCACCCCCATCATGTCTTCCTTTTGGGATGCCTGTCCTTATATGTCGTAGAGTTAGCCTAGTAGAGCTAGCAGTGCTACTGCTAGAGGCCTCCCTGTCCACATCAGCGTGACTCTGTGAGGATCACAGGCTGGGAACGAGTCCTGATCCATCAAACGATGGATCAGCCTCAGATCAACACCCTACAACTGATCAATAGGACAGCGTCTGCTCAACTCAAATGAACCGAAAGCCTTATACTGTGAACGCCTTTCCTAGCTGGGTGTTCCCGGGTTATGTGTATTGTGTATTGTTGTTGTTGTTGTTGCGATGATGTATTTGCTCTAACGTGGTGTTTCCTCTCCCCCCCCCACCCTCCTGCTCCACTTGCCCTGCCTCTCCGCCAGGCTCGGTTAGTACAACTGCATGCTTTTATCATAACTCATATAGGTGTATGGATATGAAACGTTACCTTCACACGGTGCCTTGTTACGACCTCCAGTCCTCGGTATCCCTCCTCCTGTAGAAGCCATCCCTCCCATAGTCCCTCGTACGCGGCCACATTTGGAGCGATCTCCCCGATGGCGTAGTAAGAGCTCCTGGTCCTGCCTCCTGGCTGGCCGGGAGCAGGCAGGGGTCTCGATGGCTGCAGTCGGTCTGAAAGCTGAAGCGTCCAGGCTGAGGCTCCCAGGGGGCCTGGTACAAAGGGCCCTTTCTCAGGACAGCTGAGAGGGGCAGGCCGCCACGGCAGCCCCCCTCACAGCTGGCCCCAGGTCAGATGTGTTTCCCTACCTGCTGCCTGTGTGGACGGGCCCCTCACGGCCCCCAGCTGGCCTCAGACCAGTCCCTGCAAATAGATAACCTCCTTGGATATCATTATGATATTATTATTATTATTATTATTATTACTATCATTACATGATTAGAATCAATTCACTTGAAGCCATTCCCTCAAGCTTTCTTCAAAGCTGATATTCAGTTTGATTATTCCTGATCAGGGATTTAGAACAGGGCGTGTTCTCACTGCGACAGGCCACGTTCTGCAGGTTCTGGCAGGAGAACATGAGGTTGTCTCACGTCCCTGTGTTGATACTCTATGATGAGCGACACTGCTGGTGTCTTAGTGGAGCTGTGAAAAGGTTATGAATCCCCTTTGCGCTCCTTCATAGTGAGTTGCTGTTAAATCAGTCAGGGCTCCGATCCATTAGCTGTTTCCATTCCTACAGCCCTGCGCTCTACACTGGCCCATTACGTTGTATTAGTTATTTTATTACTTATTATTTCTACAGTGTACACAGTGGAGTCTCTGCATCTGCATGATGTTATTATGCATTCTTGTTATGGCAGCCTGACTCCATTGCATGTTAATGGGTTAATGTTCAGCAAGAGAGATTTACAGCAATAACAGTGTATGATACAGCTAACACAGTTAAATGACACAAGATACACTGAAAAGGTGAATTACATAAATCATGTTCATTTCATTCTCAAAGTGACAAATGAGCCCTGTTTGTACGTGTCATCCAGCCATTTTGATTGTGGTGTATCTGATGACGTGAGGCACAGTTCAGGGCAGCTATAGTGAAAGGCCTCGAGTAAAGAGGTGGACTGACACATGTTCTCACCACACTTGTGCTCTGGCTGTGCTGTGACGTTTGCTCACACATGCATATTTACCACTCACTGACTGCAGGCCAGCTTTTGATGGTGGAAAGGTTTGAGGTTTTAGATATGTTTAGTGCCTGCATTAGACAATCTGATGGGAATGTTGCAATTGAGGATAGAAGATAGATAGAAGGTTAGAAAGATGTTTGATAGAATGGTTTTGTGTAAACTTGGCTCACTGTTTGGATGATTTCTGGCTGTGACTCATGGATTGTGTGTTTCTTGTCCTTAGGGCCTGAAAGGACCACGAGGTGACAGGGTAAGCACATGTCAAACTCTTTATCTGTGAAAAGATGCAACGCTATATTTGCAGAATGGAAACTTTCATGAAGTTTATCTTGTGGGGGCATCACTGACACATTATATAATGACGTCACTTGACCTTTCAACTTTGATAGGCCACACCCCTTTGTTTACATCAGGCCCAGCCTGTAGCCGTGCATCTTGATGACACGTTTGATGCAAACAATATCGGACCAATCCCCGCCTCACTTCAACTGAAAATAAACCAAATTGTTAATATCTGTTGGATAATAGTTATTTCTTACTTCTGCTGACATATTCAATTTCAACTCCTATTCCTGTTTTATAAACTCTATTCACAATTTATTAAAGGAAAGTGAAGCTCTCAATTAGAGTTGCGACAAAATCCTGCTTTACAGTTGAACAGAATCAGACGATGGTGGCCTCTGGGTGAACATGGTGTCCATCATGTTGATCAGTGATCAGTGATCAGTGATCAATAACGATCAACTGAAGGCTGCTGCTGTCTTTCCCCACAGGGACCTCAGGGTCCAAACGGCAGGGATGGCAGACCTGGACCCCCTGGCCCTGCTGGCCCCCCAGGACCCCCCGGCCTTGGAGGAGTAAGTATGAGAACCGTCTGGGTTCTAAGCTGTTGTTGGGTGAAGGAACGTGGAGGGTGGATGTTGGCCACTCAGTGGAAAAGGAACCGGTTGAAGTATCCAGTTGTAACAGTAAGGACTCACCGGCCTTAGACAGAAGCTACAGGAAGTAGCAGGAGTGGTCATTATGCATCTGTTAAAATGTAGCCTTAAACTCATCCCCCTCACTTTTTGCCAATAATATAGTGACAGGAAAATGTATTGGAATGTATTGGTGTTCATAACCTGATAACCCTTGACCTTTCGTTTGACCCTGATCCTGGGATGGCTAAATGTAGGCCTTAAACATGTAGACATTAACATTATTACAGGCTGAAATACTTGATGGATATTTTTTTAGAAGCTCTTAAAGTCCAGGACTCATAATACAAATTATATGTTGAGCCTCATGAATATGGATGTCAACAGAAGCTTTTAACACACACCAATACAACTTAGATTGGAGTTTAAATATAGATTTTTAGTAGGTTTATCGTATTGAATATATTATGTGATACATCCCTTTGTGTCTATATTGTGTCTCTAATTCTGGTTTTCCTTTTTGTCTCCAACAGAACTTTGCTGCTCAGTATGACCACACCAAAGCCTCTGACCCTGGCCCCGGACCCATGGTGAACACACACACACTCTCTCTCTCTCTCACACAAACACACACACACACACACACACACACACACTCACATACACATAAACCCAGAGACCTACGAATGGGAACCCATGGAAGTGTGAGGACCTTTTCAGCCATTCCCAACCAATGGATTGTCCCCACACAGTTCTTCCTACTGTGGGCTGTATACCACTTGTATGGCCTGTGTTCTTGCCTGAGTTTCAGACCTAGAATTCACATGTAATCTAGGAACACAGCAACACACACACACACACACACACACACACAGCACACCTCCTGTTCCTTCGCTGAGGGTTCCTTCATCAGCAGCACATCTCATTCCCGCAGCCTCTGCTGTTGGACAATGCTGTTGTTTGACATTCTGTTCTTGTTCTCCTCTACCTCCAGGGAATGATGGGAATGAGAGGCCCACCCGGACCTCCCGGCCCCCCTGTAAGTACCCACACACACACACACACAAGGAATAAAGTAGAAAGTGCTGTGTCATTACGCTGCGGCAGCCATTTTGTCCTCGTCGTCATGCTGGCTCATTGGCTGCTTGTGTGTCTCATCTCCTCAGGGTCCCCAGGGCCACACCGGACACGCTGGTGAGCCCGGAGAGCCCGGACAGACCGTAAGACCTTCTAAACACCTTCATCACCCCCATCCTCATCACGGTCATCACTAGCACTAACAGTGCTGTGAGTCCCTCGCTTTGCACCTGAAGTGAGCCGGGTTGTGGGTTTGTTTCCTTGCAGGGTCCCGTTGGTGCTCGTGGACCCCCTGGAGCGCTCGGCAAGGCTGGAGAGGATGTGAGTAGTCGCCTTCTCCTCGAGGACTTTCCTCAATAAAGAGTGTGTCTCTGAAGGAGGAACCGGAAGCTGCTTGAACTGACCTGGTCCTTGTTGGCCCGCAGGGTAACAACGGCAGACCTGGAAAGCCCGGAGATAGAGGCACCGCTGGCCCACAGGTGAGTGAATGTTGCCCCAAAATGATCACTCAACCCCAACGCTTGTGGATCATAATACACAGAATATAACACACAGAATACTTCTGAGGCACACTGAGCATTAACACCACGCAGATTCACACATAGACGCCCCCCCAACATCCATTCTAATGGATAGAATGGAATAGAAAGCTTTTATTGTGATTGCACAGAATACAATTCACTTCACTGGCCCTGATCGGTGCCTGATAAGACACAGGGAATGCGGAAGGCACCGGAACGCACCACACGAGCAAAACAGCCCGCATAAACAACCACACACCCAGGTTGGTCACATGGCGGCGTGCTGAACATCTGTAAACATCTGTGCCTTGTCTGCCTGCAGGGTGCGCGCGGTTTCCCCGGAACCCCTGGACTCCCCGGCATGAAGGGACACAGAGTGAGTTGTTGTTGTTGTTGTTGTTGTTGTTTGTTTGTGTTTGTTGTTATTGACCTCCGGTGCGCTTGCGGGATGGAGTCGAGCCGTCTCCTCAACACAGGTGTTGTCCTGCACACCTGCACCGCGGGGTTCCACCTGCTGTAGGGCGTAGGTGTCCACCCTGGGATCTAACTCCTGTTTCCTGGGGAGAGCTTCTTGTGTTAGCGGTGCTGGAATCCACTCTGCATGCTCCCCAGCTGCCCTCCACAACGTGAACGTTTTGTTATGGTGTGTCTCGATCTGACATGAATGGTGCCACCTTCAAGTCTACATTTGAAAGTGAAAGTACTTCCATTCAATTCCATAATTGCCGGAATTGGCTTAAATACAAACAGCACCTTTAAAGTTGAGGAACCAATGCAGTGATGCTGTAACATAATGGGGAAAGGAGTTCCTGTTGAAGGCCTGGGGTCGTCCATGCGGATGACGCTTCCTCTCCTAGCCTCCTAGTTGTTGTTTTCTGCACCCGATTAGGAATACCCTTGTTGTTTTTCTGTGAGAGCAGTGAGTTTGCTTACCGATAAGCTCACAGATTTCTCAGAAAAAAGGACAGGCGCTCATTCACAAGCATTCAGGAACCTCTGATTTAAACTACCAATTTGTTTGAAATTCAAAAGGGTAGTCCCTTCCCTCTGTGTGTCACAGGGTTACACTAGTGTAACATGGTAGTGATGTCCCTTCCCTCTGTGTGTCACAGTGTTACACTAGTGTAACATGGTAGTGACGTCCCTTCCCTCTGTGTGTTACAGGGTTACACTGGTATTGATGGTCGCAAGGGAGAGCCCGGTGCAGCCGGAATCAAGGTGAGTCTGGCGACAACACAACACTGACCTCTGGTACCTGTACTCTGGTACAGGTACCCACTCTGAGACGTGGGTACCTGTGAGTCTTTAGAGTCACAGGGAGAGCACCTGCTGTGATTCATTGAGTCACAGGTAGAACACCTGCTGTACAGGCTCACATGCACTCATGTAAACACACACACCTATAAACACACACACACACACACACAGTTTTTTTTTATTTTCCAGCGTTGTTTTTGCATCACTTCTCTGCTTCGTAATCCAAAGCCGTGTGCCGTGGTATACAAAGGTGTGACCCAGGATGTGACCTCACCATAACCTGCTCTCCTCCTCCTCTCCTCCTGCTCTCCTCCTCCTCCTCTCCTCCCATCACAGGGAGAGAGTGGTGCCCATGGAGCTTCCGGAAGCCCTGGACTGGCTGTAAGTGCTCCGTGTGAATTAATCTTACAGTGTAATGCAACGCACATCAAGGATTTATCACACTAGCAGAATTAATCCCCACACCAGATGGAAGCAATCGCTCTGAAATCATCTAAACATTGCTTTATTTAGGACATAATATAATCTTGATTTTTCTGCACATTGACATCATAGAACTCCTAGGTAGGAAGTAATGGTGCTGTGATTGTGCTGTGATTGTGCTGTGATGGCCGTCCACCTGTCTCCTCCTGCAGGGATCTCGTGGCCTGGCTGGAGAGAGAGGCCGTGCTGGACCTGCTGGACCCGCTGGTGCTCGTGGTGCTGATGGCAATGTTGGACCTGCTGGTCCCGCTGTGAGTAGCTGCCCTGACCCCTTTATTCCCCCTCACTCCTTCACCCCTCACTCCTTCACCCCTCAGTTCTTCACCCCTTCCCGCATTCGCCCCTCACTCCTCACTCCTTCACCCCTCAACCTTCACCCCTAAGACCTTCATCCCTCGGTCCTCACCCCTTCACCCCTCACCCCTCAGACCTTCATCCCTCGGTCCTCACCCCTTCACCCCTCAGGCCTTCATCCCTCGGTCCTCACCCCTTCACCCTCACCCTTTAGCCCTGTGCGATGAGTCACCTGTTGAATCAAACACACTTTCATCCATGGTCTTTGCACCACAACAAGCGATTGGTCCAGGGAAAATAAAACATCCACAATTATATAGATATATATACAGTATAGATTCATGAATGTATATATATACTGTTTTATACAAAACTGCATGTGTCTATATATCAGGGCCAGACACAGAATCAGATTGACCCTTTGACCCTCATTTGACTTCCAAAAGCAGAGCTATAACTTCAGCATCTATGGTTTTCTAAAACATGTCTTCCATCTCCTCCTTCAGGGACCTCTTGGTGCTTCTGGTGCCCCAGGTTTCCCCGGCTCTCCTGGCCCCAAGGTAGGTGACGAGCCCCCTGCTGTGGACCTTTGTGTGCCTGGCACAACACGAGTCATACACCTGAAAGAGGGTCCATTTTGCCATATCCCCTGGGGAAATGGGGAACAAGTGTATACCCTTACCCCCACACTGATATCAACCCAGGAGGTTCTGATGGTTAACGCCTGGCTTGTCCTTGGTCTGTGGCTAGGGAGAGATTGGACCCGCTGGATCAAGTGGACCCTCCGGACCTCAGGGAGCGAGAGGAGAGCCTGGTACCAATGGCGCTGTCGGCCCCGTCGGCCCCCCTGTGAGTGCACCGACGTGACGAGCACATGGAGCTCATCAGTTATTGATCATTTATTGATCGTTTATTGAGGCAAATGCTACTCATTGTAGTTGCTTCCTGGGTTTTTCTCTGTTCCCCAAAATGCTATCAATGTGGATAATTGTGATTTTTTTTGTAGTGATGATATATTTTGTCTTCACCCATAGGGCAACCCCGGTAACAACGGACTGAACGGAGCCAAGGGAGCATCTGTAAGTATAGACGCCACCAGAGTTGGATAGGTCAAGGGTCACGGAGGGTCAAACCTTCATGAGAGGACCCAGGATCTAAGAGATATACAGACATACAGGCATACATACATTACATGGCTCCTCTACATGCCTTTTATACTACTATTCATTAAATTATTCTACTGAATTATTCCACAGAATTATTACTCAACTCAATTCAATTCATTAGTGGTAGAAAACAAGCAGACATAGCATGTGTAGAAATGTGTCATAAGATCATCATAATCATACTATATTATTTCATTGTTATAGATGTTATATTATATTATTTATTTATTTATATATATAAGATAGCTATTAAGATAACTCAATGACACAGTAATGTGGTGTCAAACAAATGTCAGAAAATACATTAACACATCAACGTATAATTAAAACATTTAACAAAGCATCAAATCAAGCCTTGTGTGTCTGTATTGACCTCTGACCTCTCTCTGACCCCTGTCACCTCCAGGGCCCTGCTGGTGTTTCTGGAGCCCCTGGCTTCCCTGGACCCAGAGGAGGACCCGGTCCCCAGGGACCTCAGGGAGCTTCTGGCCCCAGAGGTCTTGCTGTGAGTGGTGTCATTTAAACACACACACACACACACACACATCCATGCATTTAAACAATTTACACACAAACACACGCAAACACAAATAATTGTAATTTTGTCTACACACTGTATAAATGTGTAACATTTGTGCAAACATATGTTGACCTCATCACATGACACACACACACACTAACCCTATAGACACTCAATTTCTAAACACAGCCTCAACTGACACATAGAAAGAATGACACAGTAAAAAATACAAACGAATGAATTCTCATTCTCATTGTTTTTGTTATCTCTCTCTTCCAGGGAGATCCCGGAACCTCAGGAGTGAAGGGAGACTCTGGACCCAAGGGAGAGCCTGTAAGTGATCCCCAGATGATCCATGCACCCAGGTGATGGACTGCAGAGCACGGTGCACAAGAGCCCTCTTCAACTCTACCTCTCTCTCCCTCCCTCTCTCTCTCACAGGGCCACGCCGGACCCCAGGGAGTCCCCGGACCCAACGGTGAGGAGGGGAAGAGAGGACCCACTGGTGAGGTCGGAGCCAGCGGACCCGCTGGAAGCCGTGGAGCCAGAGTGAGTTCCCTCTGTCGCTCACACACACACACACACACACACACGCACGCACATCAACACACGCACACACACACACGCACGCACGCACACACGCACACACACACATCAACACACGCACACGCACACACACACATCAACACAGACCTACATTAGTGTTTTTTCTAAAGCTTTCTCTCTCTCTTGTTTGTGTCTCTCTAGGGAGCAGGCGGCACCCGCGGCATGCCTGGATCTGAGGGAAGAACTGGTCCCATTGTGAGTGACCCGGCAGACCCTGCGACACACCGGTCCGACACCCAGAACCACGCTGAAACCTGTCACTGAGACCAGTTAACTGACGTGTGTGTCTGTGTGTGTGTGTCTGTGTGTGTGTGTGCGTGCCTGTGTGTGTGTGTGTGTGTGTGTGTGCGTGCCTGTGTGTGTGTGTGTGTGTGTGTGCGTGCCTGTGTGTGTGTGTGTGTGTGTCGCCCAGGGCATGCCTGGTGCCCGTGGTGCTACTGGTGCTGGTGGAGCTCGTGGAGCCCCTGGTGATGCTGGCCGCGCTGGAGAGACCGGTCTGACCGGAGCCAGAGTACGTACCTCCACACACCATGTGACCTACTGATGGGACCTACTGATGGGACCCACTGAGTAGAAACATATGAAATGGACCATCATAATGGGACCATCTATATATATTATTAATGTGTGTAAACTGAGTCAATGATTGATTGGTTGATTGATTGATGGACTGATTGAATACTCACCTGGTCAATGTTTTCCTGTCCACAGGGTCTGCCAGGTAGCCCTGGAAGCTCTGGACCCCCAGGAAAGGAGGGAGCAACTGTGAGTATGATAGACTTTCCTGGACCCACCTCCTTTTCTCCTCCTGTCAGTGCAAACTACACCTCTCTGCGTCATCTCCATCATCAACAAGATGGCGAAACCTGAATAAATCAATGAGTAACGAGGTACTTCCTGTGTGGCACTTCCTGTTCCTCCCTCCAGGGTCCCGCTGGACAAGATGGCCGCACTGGTCCCCCTGGACCTACTGGACCCAGAGGCCAGCCCGGTAGCATCGGCTTCCTCGGACCCAAGGGACCTTCTGTGAGTGGCAGAAAGATGACCGGGGATGTGTTGACTTTGTTACTCTCTTGTCTCACCTTTGACCCCCCCGAGCGGTGGGCTTCTCCCACTGCTCTGGTCACGTGGGAACGATCCGTGAGAGGATTCGTGTTGATGACGTGATCACATGATCGTCTCATACAGACCGGCCGTTACTGTCTCCCTCACTGTCTTCTCTCTCGTTCAGGGCGAGGCTGGAAAGCCCGGAGACAAGGGATCCACCGGCCCCACTGGACTGAGAGTGAGTGACCCCTCGACGGCCATGTTCATGACAGTCAGCAGCTCTTCATTCACTGGCATGGTGACACCACGTCTTACTGACCACCTGCCCCCCCCCCTCTCTCTCTCTAGGGAGCCCCTGGACCCGATGGTAACAATGGTGCTGCTGGAGCTCTGGGACCCGTTGTAAGTACCCTGACCTACCCCAGTGCTACACAGGGAACACCATGTACACACACACACAACCAATATGTGAACTACAGGCATCCAGGTGGACTAGAAAAACATAGGCACCATTAACTACCATTCACTGATGTGTTCTTGTTTGCTCCCTTTGTCTCTCTCTCTCTGTCTCTCTCCCTTTCTCTCCCCCTTTCTCTCCCCCATACAGGGTGGTGCTGGTGAGAAGGGAGAGCAGGGACCCTCTGGAGCTCCTGGTTTCCAGGTTTGAACATTTACCCTCATCCAGCAGATTTGAGATTTGTCGTCAGTCTTGGACAATGTTCCGATGATGTTGTTTCCGTGGCAACAGCGACATACTGTAGCTACCGCGCGGTCACCTCCGGCAGCCTGTTCTCTGCCTGTTCAAAACAATGCATGATGTTAGCATAGCGAGCTACACGTTAGCTTGGCCGCATGATGTGGTGTTTTACAGGTGAAGCGTTACCCGTAGAACTACCTGCATACACCATACGGCGCTGTATTAGCCAAGCTATCGGCAAGCCACCAGCATGGCCCCCAAACCGTATTCTATGTTTGGAATCCATAGCTAATCGGTGTAGGATATACATGGACATATACATACATGTACGTATGATTTGTTTTTTTTTTGTTGATTTGGGTTTTTAATGTTGTTATTTGTGTGATGACCTCAGGGACTGCCCGGACCCGCTGGAGCTAATGGAGAGGCTGGCAAGCATGGAGATAGAGTAAGCATCTCTCTCTCTCTCTCTCTCTGACACACACACACACACACACACACAGTAATAACCAGTGTTAACCGTCCCCTGTCGTGGCTCTGACCAACAGGGAGTCCCCGGAGACCAGGGTATCGCTGGAATCGCCGGAGCCAAGGTGAGTCCCCCGGTCCAGTGGCCACACCCTGAGCAGATCATGTCCACATCAGCCTCCGGTCGTGTGCTGACACCATGTGACCTGTCTGTGGCCAACAGGGAGACCGCGGTAACCCCGGAGTCGCAGGATCAGCTGGAGCTCAGGGACCCATCGGTGTCCGCGGACCCGCTGGTCTCCCCGGTGCTGATGGTGGCAAGGTGAGGGGCCACCGTGATTGGTGGATGTAGTAGAGGCGGGAGAGGAAGAGAGAGCCAATCAGAAAGCAGGAACATTCAACAACAGATGTTTCTCATGTCAAGTTACATCAAGTTGTAGATCAGATTTATGTCACTTTGCAATTCAATCCATTGAAGTTTGTATGTGTTTTATAATTGGCTGCCAGTGGCTGCCTCAGATCAGAATGTGTGAACCAACAGACACACATACCCGTGGACAACACGTGGGGGACTGGAACCTTGTGTGTGTGCTTCTAGGGAGAGCCTGGCTCTGTCGGCCCCGCCGGTAACGCTGGACACCAGGGAAGCGGTGGCATGCCTGGAGAGCGCGGAGCTGCTGGCACACCTGGAGGCAAGGGAGAGAAGGTACAGCCCCACCACCACCACCACCCCCATGTCCTCCACCTCCGGTCCTCACAGACAGCAGAACAGCAGAACATCAACGTTTACAGCAGACACCCTGAGAGTTCGTGTTTCATATGTCCCCTGTCTCTGCCCCCCCCCCCCCTTTCTCTCTCGTTCTTCCACGTTTTATCTACCTCTCTCTCTCCCTCTCTCTCTCTCCATCCTCTCCCCTGCCCACCCGTAGGGAGAGGCTGGCCACAGAGGTCCCGACGGCAATGTTGGCAGAGATGGTGCTCGTGTAAGTCATGTCCTCCTCCTTCCTCATGCAACTTTAGAGATACACTCATTGATGCAGCTGTACATACTCCCTGGCCCACACGCTATGGAAAAAACACACTTCATATGTACACTTTATGAAGTGGAAACATAATACTACATAAAATGTTACACATAACATAACAATAACATTTTATATATAGGCTACATAAACAAAATGACTCATGTAGTGATTAGTCATCACTACATGATGTGGAAACAATATAAACACCATGTAAAGAAAACAGCTCCATCAATACGAGCATCCAGGTGATCACCTGATCATCACCAAACTCCAGGTAACATTGGTATTAACTGTGGGGTGTGTTTTCAGGGTGCCCCCGGACCCGGTGGACCCCCAGGACCTAATGGTGCTAATGGAGACAAGGTATGTACTGTAGAGGCTCAGCACCCTTGGGTGCACCCTCACATCAACAGATCACACGACAACAATACAAGCAGACAATAACAGGAACCACAAGAAATGTACTTTGGTCACGGGATGTTCCAAAACCGTTCAACAAAAGGTTTTCAATTAACCAAATATAATGGCTGATTATACAGAGTACTATATATACTGTACTATATGTATACAGCCCCTATCCCTGGCAGTTCCAGTTACATTTACACTTACATTTACATTTACATGTACACCATGCCCATCCTGTGAATACAGCACCCGTGATGACTGGGATCTCCAACCCTACCTGCCGCAGATACTTACTCTATACATGCTCATAAGGAGAACCTCAGCGTTGCCACCTGCTGGCCATCCAATCACACTACATCAAAACGCTAACCTGTCTGTTTGCTAATGCTACGCTAATAGCAAACACAGCTGACAAATATTTTAGTGTAGTGATTATTTTTCAGCCATGCAGGGAATATAGGAAAAATAACAAATCTGTTGTGCTGTTTCAATTAAATCAAAACCACAAAACAACAGCCAGCAACAAACAAAATATTTAGGTTACAAATTATTACCATTTGAAATGTTTGTATCGTGCAGCCAGTAACACACTGAGCCATGTTATCATGCATGTTATCATACATGTTATCATGCATGTTATCATGCCATCAAATGGACACATTCCACTGGGTGCAAATATGAAATATGTGTGCTTTTAAAACTGTAATGTTTTAATGTAATGTAATGTTTTAATGTAATGTTTCCTCCTCCAGGGTGAGAGCGGTTCCTTCGGACCCTCTGGCCCAGCTGGAGCCCGTGGACCCTCAGTAAGAGCCCCCTCTTTATCACTATATACATGTTTATATCTTATTATTATATTATTATTATTACATCACTGCCATCCCTTGTATTGTGTTGAATTCAAACATTGGATGTGATGTAAGGCTGCTGGTGCAGTGGCTCTGGGTCAAGTCAGCTTCAGACCCAGTTCTTCATCCCGACATGTGCTCTTCCTCTGCCTCCCTGCAGGGCGAGCGTGGAGAGGTTGGACCCGCTGGATCTGCCGGATTCGCTGGACCCCCTGTGAGTCTGAAGGCCATCTCCTCTCACACACACACACACACACACACACACACACACACACACACACAAACACACACACACAAACAGACACACTCTCAAGCTCGGACACACCCACACTCACACGCTCTCTCACAAACACTCGCGC
>JAOPUI010000092.1:8375444-8385982 GCA_027123135.1 Urophycis floridana | reverse complement strand
CACACACGCACACACACACACACACACACCCCATTTGAATCTGTACTGGCGATCAGACTTCCACAACACACACTCACACAAACACACACTCACACACACGCATACACACGCACACACACACACACGCACACACGCACACACACACACACGCACACACGCACACACGCACACACACACACAGCGTATCATCTGTGTGTGCAGTCATGGCGATCACGGTGACAATGCGCGACACAAGCGAGCCTATTGCACGCATCACCCGCAGTGTTACTTGTGCGTTGTGAACGCGACGGCACAGACAACAGCAGCAGAGTGGCCAGGCGGCATATAGCGTTACCACTACGTCCACTCAGTGGCACTGTCTGTGTGCTTCTCCTTTGTCCGTCTGTAACTCCAGCCCTGCGTTGCCTTACTCTCTTCATTGTCTTGTGGTTCATGTTGGAGACGCGCGGCAGGGGAATCCGCCCCGGCGCCTTCCTCGTTTAATGGGAGTTTTTTGTCTTGGAAGTGGCGCACAGGCAGAAAAAAAAGGAGGAGATAGGCAGCAGATGCATTGAGACCGTGGGTACAGAGACACGTTTCGGAGGAGGGTGTGAGCTGAGCGGACCGACGGCAGAACCACGTCGTCCACGCAGTCCCATCCTGTAGTCATCCCTAGAGACATGGCATCTGATGGATTACTTCTATGTAGTCTTCTATATGTCTGTATTTGTTATATGTCATGTATGTCTGTATTGTATTGTAATGTAATGTTGCATGTTTTTGGGACCCCCTTGAAAATGAGAGGGCACATCTCAAGGGGTTATCCTTTACTAAATTAAAATTTGACTGTTTCATTGATAAACCGAAAGACAGGTTGTAACTATTAATAGCTTGCACAGACCAAATTAAAGTCCAAATCCTTATATACTTTAATTGTATCCCCACACATATATATATAAAACCCCTGCTAATATATTACCCGTGTCGTTATCAGCGTCTGTTCCATTTTGTCATTCTAGAGACCTGCAATTGTACTCATGGCCAAATATAGGGGAGGGAATGGTAGGGTGGGCTGAGACAACAAAGCTTTGCATAAGGGTGTAGCCCTCTGCTTTACATCCTCCCACCTAACCACCCAGTATGGCCAAGTTGTCTGCATGGTAACGCTGGTGTCTGGGTCTGCCTGTCTGTGTGTGTGTGTGTGTGTGTGTGTGTGTGTGTGTGTGTGTGTGTGTGTGCGCGCGCATCCTACACACTTGGACATGTTACTGGGATGTGTGTATTTGTAGTTTTGTGTATGTGTGTGAATGTACGAGTGTTTGTGTGTGTGTTGCATGTGTCTGCATGTGGTGGTGTGTAAAAGTGCGTAAAGAGTGAGTGTGTGTGTGTGTGTGTGTGTGTGCGCGCATTCCAGCATATTATTTATCGATCAGTGCTCAACAGGGGATCCTGACCCATCTTCACGTTGCCAGATTGGTGTCACAGTTCCTGGTTATTCCTAGAGTCACAAGGGGAGGGATGCTGGCCTCAGGGTTTCCCCGTCTCTGCTGAAAGTCAGACCGGCGCCTCTGAGGAGGAGGCTGTTATTGTTTGGTCCCAGAAATCCACAGCTAAGAGGAGCTAACTGGATACATCTTAACATACGTCCTGCTAAGACACACACACACACACACACACACACACACATACAGACACACACACACACACACTCACACACACACACACGCTCTCTCACACACACACACACGCTCTGTCACACACACACACACACACACTCTCTCACACACACACACACTCACACACACACATACACACACTGATGCAGGCCCTACCATCACCCCCCCCTGCAGGGTGCTGATGGACCCGCTGGACCCCGAGGAGAGCGTGGACCCGCCGGAGGAAAGGGAGACGTCGGACCCGCTGGACCTGCTGGACCCGCTGGCCAGTCCGGACCCTCTGTTAGTACCGCTCACACACGCTCACACACACACACACACACTCACTGTTGGAAAACATAGAGGGTTGAGCAGGTTAGGCAGGGCAACTTTATCATATTGGGTAAGTGCTTTACATGATGCACACAAGACAGTCATCAAAAGAGAAATCTAGAATAACAGTAGATGGTCGAACAGTAAATAATACCAGATACCAAATAATGCCTTCAATCTGTGGCGAGCAGAGCCCAGATGATGAGGCTAATGTTTAAAGAGGTAGATATAATGACTTGGATGCCTGGCATGACCCGTGACCTCTCTTTCCTCTCACCCAGGGAGCCGCTGGACCCGCAGGCCCCCCTGGTGGTCGTGGTGACAACGGACCCGCTGTAAGAACCCATTCATGACGCGTTCCCACATGTACACACAGACACACGTGTACATGCAGTGTATGGACAGGTAGATGATATCTGTCATGGAGCCATGACGTTGGATTCAGCTCTCTCCCTCAGGACGAAGAAAAACATCAACTTTCACTTTTAATTCTTCATGTTTTTATTCTTGGAGGGTAAACTAGACACCAGACTCTATCCTATTACTGGTTTTTAGTTTTTTACAATTACTGTGCTATTTAATCACACTTTTAACCAAAGTGAAGATACATTTTCACATCTAGGAGCATGTAGGGGTTGGGCACATTGTTCACAGATGCCCCCAGGTAGACTCTGTACATTTGGGGATCGAACTTTTCCAACACCATCTATGCATGAATAGGAGCAGCTATTTACAGCACATATCCTCAGCCATGCTGTTGATTCACTGAACCTTAACAGTAAACAAATACTATAAAAGAATCATTGTCATTAATAAGATTGAATATGGACATTTAAACATTACGTTTCCAAAATGTATCCCAGAAGCCACTTTACTGAACACACACACACACACACACGTGATATGGCTTGTACATCACCACATCACATCACAAGAATCACATGAATCCGAAGCGTAGGAGCATTACGATGTTACTGTGATGGTCGTAATGTTTTCGTGGTCACTGTTTTGTAATGATTTGTCATTACATATATCATACATACATATCATGTGAGACGTAGCCAAGCAAAGCTTTCATTAGCCTTACTGTCTGTCTATAGGTTACTGTCTGTCTGTTATGCTCTATATTGACATTGATTTAGGAGGGAACAGAACCGCAGCTCTTTTGGAGACTTAACTCACTTGTGCTTTTGCCTTCAGGGTCTGACTGGTTTCCCTGGTGTTGCTGGTAGAGTTGGTACCGCCGGTCCCGCTGTGAGTATCACACACACACACACACGCACACACGCACACACACACACGCACACACACACACACACACACACACATCCCATCCTCCTCCTCTCATGTGTCCTGCTGGTGTTAACCCTGCTGTGTGTTCGCTCCCAGGGCATCGTGGGTCCCCCTGGACCCGCCGGACCCGCTGGTAAGGATGGTCCCCGTGGTCTCCGTGGAGACGCCGGCCCCGCAGGACCCCCTGGTGAGCAGGGTATGCTCGGCCCCGCCGGTCTGGCTGGAGACAAGGGACCCTCTGGAGACCCCGGTCCCGCTGTGAGTGTCTCATCCGGGAAACAAAAACGTCACGTCCTCCCCACGGTGTCTTTACATCGGGTGAAAGCCCTCGTTCCTCCCCTTGACCCGTGATGTGTGTGTGTGTGTGCAGGGTGTCCCCGGAACCTCCGGACCCTCTGGTCAGCTTGGATCTCAGGGCTTCGTGGGTCTGCCCGGACCCAGAGGAGACCGTGGTGTTCCCGGTGGCGCCGGAGCTCTGGTGTGTACAGCATGACGTGAACTCCACAGCATTTCACCCCTCCAACGCAAACCCTGCCATGCACACGTGATCGCCTTACAAACGCAGCCTCACACTTAGACAACATTGACACATTGACTTCCAACCTCGGTACTCTTCATACGCATCAGCTGTGGTTAAAATGCCATTTGGTGCAAAGCCTTGAATGTCGTCAAGGTCATTTTCACGAGCGTAGCCCTCCGTCACAACTACGCCCCTGACCCCACCTTTGACCCCGCCTTTGACCCGCCTTTGACCCGCTGTGTGTGTGTGTTCTCCTTCACAGGGAGAGCCTGGCAGAGCCGGCCCCGCTGGTGCCCCTGGACCCCGCGGTCCTTCCGGAAACATTGGCATGCCCGGTATGACCGGCGCTCAGGGAGATGCTGGCCGTGAGGTAAGGACCACCCAACGCCGCGTCGCCCAACCGTTAGCGCACGCGAGCGTAGCGTAGCGAGGGGGGGGCGGGGGGGCGAGGGGCCTTCCCTCGACCCCCCCCCGAACCCTGAGCAGGGGCGGATTCCCCCCTTGGAATCCCACGCGTTAATGCCACCGGGGTTCTGGTTTGAGCTAGCTTAGCTGTGCTTTGCAGTGTGGCCACGACAATGCAGATGGTGTGTGCTAATGCCTGCTCCTTGTCGCCGGTCCTCAGGGTAATACTGGAAACGATGGACCCCCTGGTCGCCCCGGTGTGGCTGGAATCAAGGTACTCCTCCTTTAAATGTTTTCATCTGATGTGCATCAGTGGTAATACTCTCACACACACACATACACGCACACACACACACACACACAGCATCCTGATGATCTCTGACGGCCTCCACCCATCACTCCCTCCCAGGGAGACCGTGGTGAGCCCGGATCCCCCGGACCCCTGGGCATGGCTGGAGCTCCCGGACCCGCTGGCCAGACCGGCCAGGCCGGCAGAGCTGGAAACCGTGGAGAGTCTGTAAGTAAAGGACCGGAGTAACGGACCGGAGCTCTCAGAGCATCAGCATAAGAAGATATCAGTGTGGTCTTCATACCAGGCTTTTCGTCCCTGTTGTGTCTTATTGACCCCTTCTTGTCTGTCCTCTCCAGGGCCCCACTGGTGCCAGTGGCCCCGTCGGCATGGCTGGAGCCAGAGGAGCACCTGTAAGTCGAACCTTTGGTCTCAAAGATTACTATGAGATGACCCATCCATGTTGGGGGGACTGGCAACAGGAAACTCGAAACACCTCATGTGTTTCAGTGCCTAACCCCTGACGTAAATGCATCGCTGACTGTATGCAATGTGTGTGTGTTTACAGGGGCCCGCAGGACCCCGTGGAGAGAAGGGTGTTGGTGGAGAGAAGGGAGAGAGAGGCATGAAGGGACTGCGTGGACATGGTGGACTCCAGGGAATGCCCGGAACCGCTGTGAGTGACCGGCCTCCGCCACCACCACCACCACCACCACACTTTACACATAATGCATTGACACAAAGGACATAGGTGGTGACAGTACAACACAGCGGTGCAAGTGGTTCATTTCTGTGGGGCTCGTCGGCTTATCCAAGGAGATGGATTTATGCCCCCTGCTGGTGAGAGGAGCAACTGCAGTGTGTGCTGAAAGTAGAACAGACCGATGATAAGAATTGTAATGAAGACAATTCACTGACGATGTTAGAGATGTTTTTCTAATATTATGCAAATCATTGCTATGGTGCTAGTAGACAAAGCTGATATACTTTATTTCGAAACACAGTTGATACACAAATGCGATAATTCAACCACTAATGCAGTATAGCTCTGTGTGCTGTTGTTGTTGTTGTTGTTGTTGTTGTTGTTGTTGTTGTAGTTGTTGTTATTTGCTGATGCACTTCCTCCTCCCTACAGGGACCCTCTGGTGACAGTGGCTCAGCTGGACCCGCCGGACCCTCTGGCCCCAGAGTGAGTGGAAAACTCCATTACCCACAATGCACCTTACAGCTTATACCTCCATCCCCCATACCTGGACCTCTACCTAGCTGGTCATCAGAATTACTCTCTTCCATTCGTATTTAACCTGTCACATGTAGTTTTACTGTGTGAATATCACTAAAGGTATATTATTAGGCTATAATATAATGAATATGAAACGGTATTTTCACTTCAACAGCATTGGAAACACTCTGTAACACTGAGCTGTACATATTAGACACATGCACATGCACCCCTTGAGTGAAATGTGTGCGCTTTCCTTCCAGGGACCTGCTGGACCTCATGGACCCCCTGGCAAGGATGGTAGATCTGGTTCCCATGGTACCATCGGTGCTCCCGGTGCCCGTGGATCCCCTGGCTACGTCGGACCCGCTGTGAGTCCATTGACCCCCACTGACCCTTCATCCATGAGCGCACATGAGCCAAAGAAATAACCTTAAAATGTGGACTCATTTCATATGCGTGGCTTCACGCTGATCTCTAATGCTAATGAGAACGAGCCTCCTCACGGCTGAAGAAGCAGTGTGTCTGTCCGCTCTCTGACCCGCTTTGTGCCCGCCGACGGCAGGGTCCCCCCGGGTCTCCTGGTCTCCCCGGACCCGCTGGCCCCGCCGGTGGCGGATACGACATCTCCGGAGGCTACGACGAGTACAGAGCCGACCAGCCCACCGTGAGGGCCAAGGACTACGAGGTGGACTCCACCATCCGCTCCCTGAACACCCAGATCGAGAACCTGCTGTCCCCCGACGGCTCCAGGAAGAACCCCGCCCGCACCTGCCGTGACATCAAGCTGGGACACCCCACCTGGACCAACGGTGAGTCCAGGCTCCGGGCGACCCGCGCCGGTTCTGAAGCGGCAGCACCATGATTTAACGGTAGCCTATCAGTCCCATCAGTGTGCTTGAGATGAAGTCTCTGAAACGCTCCCCCTGCCTCCCTCCACCAGGATTCTACTGGATCGACCCCAACCAGGGATGCACCAACGACGCCATCAAGGTGTTCTGCGACTTCTCCACCCGCGAGACCTGCATCTTCGCCCACCCCGCCAGCATCGCCCAGAAGAACTGGTTCAGAAGCACCCAGAACAAGAAGCACGTCTGGTTCGGAGAGACCATCAATGGTGGCACCGAGGTGAGCCCCAGCTTCACCCCCCCACGCCCTCACCACAGAACAAACACACACACTGTCCCGCCACAGTGAGCTCCCACTGAACCCCCTCCTCCGCCCGCCTCTCTCCCTCTTCCAGTTCGCCTACAACGACGAGACCCTCAGCTCTCAGAGCATGGCCACCCAGCTGGCCTTCATGCGCCTGCTGTCCAACCAGGCCAGCCAGAACGTCACCTACCACTGCAAGAACAGCGTGGCCTACATGGACGCTGAGAGCGGCAACCTGAAGAAGGCCGTGCTGCTGCAGGGATCCAACGACGTGGAGCTCCGCGCCGAGGGCAACAGCCGCTTCACCTTCAACGTGCTGGAAGATGGCTGCACTGTGAGTAACCCCCCACACACACACACACACACACCCTTCAGCCTTGATCCCAAAGCCCCCTGCACCACACCAAGCCCCAGCACCTGCATGCCTCCCGGTGTATTCATTCATAGTCTCGGATGAGAAAAGATGTCATACTGATTTTTCTCAGGGATAAGTCATTGTTATAGAGTGAGACCTTTATGATGCTAGATTGTGTTAAGGAATGTGGTTTGTCTAAGATAGCTCTGGTATGTGCTGTCTATTGGCTCCTGTTGTCCACATGTCTGATGTACTGTCTCTCTCTCTCTCTCTCTCTCTCTCTCGCTCTCTCTCTTTTTCCCCCGCAACCAATCACAGTCACACACTGGCGAATGGAGCAAGACAGTCATCGAGTACAGAACAAATAAGCCATCTCGCCTGCCCATCCTCGACATTGCACCTTTGGACATTGGGGGAGCCGATCAGGAGTTTGGCTTGGACATTGGCCCAGTCTGTTTCAAATAAATAGACTCATGTTAAATTAACTCCTCCCCCTCCCAGAAAAAAAGAGAGAAAGAAAGAAAAAAAGAAAATCTCTGCCCTTCTTTCTTTGTTGTTTTTTTTATACTGAATGCTGATTCCTCTCTGCGCCTCCACTTGCTTAAGCTGGGCAACTATCGGAGTGGACCGGACGGACTGAATGGAGCGATTGTGCAATGCAAATTAATACAGCCAACGAATGGGAACGCAGGAAAACACCTTGTTGTGGGACACCATGTCATCGTTTTGTAAAAAATAAAAGAAGTGTAATAAAAACGCTGAAAGTATGCATCACTTTGTGGTCTTTGTATATCTTCCAAAGAGGAGGAGGTTTAAAACCACAATTTCCATGAAAAAAAGGTTTTAACTACCTCACAACCTTGTACATTAAGAAAATACTATTGACAAAACCTGGTTTTCTGCAAAAGAAGGTGTTTGGGGGGGGAGTTGTGAGGCTTCGAGTTCTGTCCCCTGTCCACCAGGAGGCGATCAGCAGCTTGGGGCCATGAGATCTATGGTGCTATTTGCGCAACAAACCACTCTTCACCACTGTATTACTTTGTATTGAGCTTTCTACGAGGAGTATCGCGTTAGTCTCTCCCGGACCGCTCCCACACCCCCCGGTTTAAGCAGGTGGAATGTCCCTTAAACTGATGCCTTGGTTTGTTTTGTTTTGGTTTTTTTCCCCCTCAGTTTGTCTCATTTGATTTCCTTTATTTTTCCCGTTTTTCTTTTTTTTTTTGTAGAAGGTTTTCTTTTTGTCCCAGCTTTCTCTTTACTCGATTCCCACCCTCAGTGTTCAAACTGACATACTGCATTTCAGCGAACAAATCACTCAACGGTTTCTTTGTTTAGGCGATCTCTCTCTTCCCCTGAACCCCCTAAAAAAAAGCCAACACCACAAAGTTTATTGTACCTATTTTGTATATGTGAGATGTTTAAATAAATTGTGAAAAGTTCTGAAATAAAGCATGTCCAGTGTTCGAAAAACTCAATCCTTCAGTGACTAGAGTGAGTGTTTGTGTTTCGACGACACAATGGGATAGAAGTTGAAGAAGAACGCCTACTGTTACTGTTTCTTTTTGTTGGTCATTTTTTGGTCACAGCCCTTAGTTCAGCTGATGATTTCCATAATCGTCTTTCTGATGTAAAATTAACTTCAAATCATCTTTATTGACCCCCTCCCCACCCCATAAATTTCCCAAGTCCTTTTTTAAAACATAAAACATCCCCAAAATATGTACAGTAATATATCTGTTGAAACTGTCCATGCCAATGTTTGATTACTAACGTACTTTGTTATGTCATGTAAATATGCCTCTTTTTCTGACACTGCTTTTCCTCGCATAATACAGCTTTTGCATCCAAATAAATTTTGGTGTGATTTGGATCGAGGCCTTGGATTCTGGTGATGCATCCATCATTTATTGTTTAAAACATGACATGGCCATGCCACGTGGTTGAATGTGAGTTCCGTTAGCGAGAAGCTCTGGTGGTGGTGGTGGAGGTGGGCGGCAGGGGAACGTAGAATTTAAGTAGAATAGATAAATGGCCGCATGATGTAAAACGTTTGACACAAAGCTAACTGATAAACACAGCGGACAGGGGAGGGTACGTCAGGGTTTGGCCAGAAACAGACACATGCATGAAAAACACTTCAGAAACCAAACAAAACTACAGTTTAGCATTCTAGACTGACAGTATAGTTGGGTGCTTAAATTATGCCGATGATAAATTAGAATCACATTATGATGATGGTAAATTAGTATCACATTATGATGATGAAAAATTAGCATCAAATCATGCCAATGATAAATTAGTATAATATTATGCCGATGATAAATTAGCATCACATTATGATGATTATAAATTAGCATCACATTATGATGATGATAAATTAGCATCACATTATGATGATGATAAATTAGCATCACATCATGCTGATGATAAATTATTCATGCTGATAAATTATGCTACCTCCAACGTGTTGGCGGTAGTGCTTATTTCATGGCCACTCAGTATGACAAAACTTAGTGAGTTTATCTTTAATATGTTGGCAAAATAAAAACATCAGGCTGCAGACGTTTTATGCTTGTGAATAATTCAATTATTTTCAATACGGCTGATATGTTCTTCCAGGGCGGTTTCACTTCACTTCATTTCATTTGATTGAGAACGAGAAAGCCAAAAAAAGGCATAGTAAAGTAGGCTATAGCATTTTTACTGTTTTTCCCCCACGGAGTTTATATTTCAAAGGCAATGTTATTCACAAACGCTAGAGGGCAGTGTTACAACATGGCCTTCGTCCACGAGGTGTGAGTTCAATCGATTTGGGCCACAGTCAGATAGCACATAATTCATTCCTTTTACCTTTAAATATGTACGTTTATTGCAGCATATCTTTTGTCGGTGATGGGAATTCCGGCTCTTTAAGGAGAGCCGGCTCTTTTGGCTCAGGTCACTAAAAAGAGCCGGCTCTTTGGGCTTCCAAGTGGATTTGTTACTCAAATTAATTTATTACCAAATTATGTGTAAAATGAATAACTAATGTAAAAAAAAATATATATATAACGTGTATAGTATGTATATGGCTTTATTAATAAACTTAACATAAATTAACATATTCATGAATACATTTTAAATAAAAAAGACCCATTTTAACTTGTGAAAAAACACAAAAACAACTAAACATCCCTCAACAGAGTTGTGAGGCTTCGAGTTCTGTCTCCCGTCCACCAGGAGGTGATCAGCAGCTTGGGGCCATGAGATCTCTGGTGCTACCCCCGGGGGTGCCCGAGAGGGGGGGAGGATGAGCACCCCAACAGGACGGACGTACAGGTTTTGACCCAAGCTAA
>JAOPUI010000092.1:8086952-8100281 GCA_027123135.1 Urophycis floridana | reverse complement strand
GTGAACTCTGTGTACTAAGCACTATGGTGCGTCTTAAGATGTTTTATCAGATTGCTTGTATTAAAGGAAGTACTTTCTTTTCCACCTCTCGACACCGTAGCATTACAGATCTTACAGGGTGCCGGATGACGCTTTATCTTAAAATATGCCCAAATCGCCGACATGACTTAGCCTAATGTTACGTCTTTTCGCAGCGAACTTTCACACACACAAGCCTTTGGCAGAATCTCAGAGTTTCTGCTCACTATCTCCCCCGAGTTAGTTAGGTAGGACAACTCATCTCTGCATACGGCCGGTTTGATGTGGGCTACTGGCATAGTGGTAACGGTGTGTGGTATCGGCAATTAAAAACGAGAACGAGTATTTTAATGAAGTATCGGCCAGATACCCGATACTGGTATCGGTATCTGTGCATCCCTATTTATAACCCCTTGTGAATAACCCTCTCCCTGCCATTGTGTCAACAGAGCCACGACCTCAGAAAAGAATCCAGCAATCATGGCGATGGAGTCCGGGTACGTTGATGTTCTTGAAGTCTACGTACTGTTTGTAACATTTCTCCTCAGGCTGCCCGCTAATGCCCTTACCCACTGGGGGGGGCAGTGGGTATGTCTGTGTGTAAAGCTTTTGTTTTGAACCATAGATGGATTAGATTAGATTCAACTTTATTGTCAGTGTGCAGAGTACAAGTACAGAGACAATTAATTATAATTGCTGTTATAACCAGACGTGTAAAAGAGTGATTAAGGTGCAGTATGTACATGAATAGCGCAATATGAGTGGACACTTGTAGAGTAACGGTAGGAAGCAATCGGTGCCCTGCAGAGTAACCAGTAAACTGAGATAAATACAAGAGAAATGGCTGACCTGGCATATTATGAGGCCTTTTTAAAATAATTTTTCCATTATAAACGATAATGTTGATAGACTTAACGGGGGAGGACAAGGTGGGCGCTGACCTGACCTCTGTGACCTCGACAGGCGAACCCTGACCCCAACACGTGTCTGGGGGTGTTTGGCCTGAGCCTGTACACCACGGAGCGCGACCTGCGTGAGGTGTTCTCCCGCTACGGCCCGCTGGCCGGCGTCAACGTGGTGTACGACCAGCGCACCGGACGCTCCCGCGGCTTCGCCTTCGTCTACTTCGAGAGGATCGACGACTCCAAGGAGGTGTGTGTGTGAGTGTGTGTGTGTGATCAGTAAACCTGCACTGCATATGCAGTGTGTGTCGTTCCCTGTGGATCCAGTTTGTTTGGTGGAGGTGCACTTCTGCCCTCACAACACTAGGTGTCAGCATGGCAGCATCTTGTTCCGAAAGGCGGCGGTCTTGAACAGTGTCTTTATGTGAAGCAGCTTGGTGTTTTACTGCCTCGCTGTAATATGGGACTGGGGTGTTTAGTTTTTTTATTGATGTTTTAAAAAAAGAAAATGCTCCCCTGTACCCCCCAGGCGATAGAGCGGGCCAACGGCATGGAGTTGGATGGGAGGCGCATCCGAGTGGACTATTCCATCACCAAGCGAGCCCACACCCCCACGCCGGGAATTTACATGGGCCGACCCACGCAGTAAGCACTGGAGATGTCTTTCGCCATTTTTAGTTCCTTCAGTTTTTCATAAGCGTGTGTATATATATGTGTGTATATATATATATATGATATAGAAGGTATTTAAACGGATGCAGGGGGCGTTCCCCCGCCCCTCACATGTTTCACTTTGTATTCTGAAGGTAAAGTACATTTGTGTTCCTGCTCCCATCTAGTAACGGCGGCGGCGGTGGCGGCGGCGGCGGCGGCGGCAGCAGTAGCGGAGGCCGCAGGGGGCGGGACTCTGACCGCGGCTACGACCGTGGCTACGACCGCGGCTACGACCGAGGCTATGACCGGGGCTACGACCGATATGATGAGTACGACTCCAGGTGCAGGTGAGCGGCCACGGGGCCGGGGCGGGCACGGCCGCACGCAACGCCACCTCGGGGGCTGAAGACGTGGATGGCGTGGGAGGGCGATGGCGCGGGAGGGCGATGGCGCGGGAGGGCGATGGGCTGCGAGGCGGATGGTGCGTAACGTCTTGGTCTAACGTTTCCGTTGTGTGTGTCAAACCCAGTCGCCGGCGCTCTCCGTCGCCCTACTACAGCCGGTACCGGTCCCGGTCCCGCTCCCGGTCCTACAGCCCCCGTAAGTGAAGCCCTGTGCAGCCCGGCAGCACCGGTGGTTTGTTGACACCATGGCTGACATTGAGACGTGCAGCAGACTATATTTAGATGTCATGTATTGGAGTTGGGTTTGTACTAATGTTCTTTATGTCTCTCTCTCTCTCTCTCTCTCTCCCTCGCTCCTTCCTCTCAACAGGACGATATTAAAAGGCCTCACTCAACATCAGACTCCCGTTCCTTCTTGCCGTTTGCGTTAATCAAACATGATTTGGGGGGGGGGGGCAGTTAGGTCGGTTTTCATAGCTAGCAAATGTTTAGTCACGGATGCTAACTTATTCTGTTTTTAGTTTTTTTTTTTTTTTTTTTTTTACGCGTGTGCGTGCAATGGAAATTTTAATTTGTACAATTAGAGGGCTGGCTACTTGTTAGGTTGACCTCGACTTGTCTCTAGATTAGTTATGTTTTCTTTTCTTTCCAAGAAGTGTTTTGTTTTCTTAGGTGATGTCGTCATATGGTGCCCACCCCTGACACTACCATCTGGGTCAGGAGACGTTCAACGGGTAACAATATTGGATTAAGCATTTTGATAAATCGTACAGTGACCCACTTAATGTTTGTAAGTGTCCAAACATGTTTTTGGTCAGCTGTTTTGAACTGTGTCTGGTGGCAGCTTGGGTTCCTTACAATGCCAGCTGAAAAGCTGGCTAATCGAGTTTCCGGTCTATGTTTTCAGAATTGGGTTCCTTTTTTTGGTTGATGTTGACTTCCTCAACATTTGAGGACCTCCCTTGTTTTTTGTATGCATTATATTTAAATGTTTATTTGTAAGAAAATAGAAAACTCAATTGAAAACACGTTTCTGAATTCTGAATGTGGGGTCCAGGCCTTTTTTGGGTTGGGAGCTAACAATGAATGAATGAATGGATGAAGAGAATCTTGGAAGATCTTATTTCAACATTTGAGGTTCATCGCGTCACTAACTATTTTCTTGGTAAGCTTTGTATTTTGCTTGTTAAACACTGTTTGCTTCCAGAACATCAGTAGATTGTATCGTTGGCAATCACGAGATCAATTGCATCGGCAAATTCTGGTATTACAAATTATTTGTTTATGAAAGCCCCTCATAGATTTCAGTTAGTTTTTTTTTCCAGAATAGTATTTTCTGGCAATGGGTTTGAATGAATGGTGTCCCTTATGCCAGTACTGGTTAATAACTTAAGAATCTAGCACACGGACAAATGTGAGGGTCAAACTCTTGCATACTTGGGTTAAACTGATGGTTTTATTTAAGATTTGTAAGGTCACTTACATTCATAATGAACACAAATTAATATTTTGCAACAAAATACTACCATTAGCATCATAGAAATCATATTCATAAATGGAATCTGGTACAACATCTGGTACAGCAATGGTGACCACATCTGCCAGGGTATATGGGTGGAGTGATGTTCACAAGTTACTCTATTTGGCTAATCAACTTACACAGTTATTATTAACAGTTCAGATGTTATAATGATCTGTTCTCCGGAGCAGATTGTTTTTCAAAGTAACATTTACTCGGGACTCATTTTCCCATTCAATGTGATTACAAGACATTTGCATGAAACTAAAAATCTCTTGACATTTGCCTTCCCAGCAGTCAACTGTTATTTCCCCTTTGGGTAGAGGTTGATTGAGTTCAGATTAACACAGTGTAATGATAACCCCCAAAGAGACTCAAACTAGTAAAACCAAATTATTATAATATAAGATAAGTACTTTGCTCTGTTCTAGTGTTGCACTTCAGCTTGATGCTTAGCGACTTAATGGGATCTCTTAGAGGAAACTCCTTTGTGCTAACACCCTTGTATTGTACTGACATAAGAGGAATCTTGGATACAAGATAGAGATAATTACCATGGACTGAATTCTGTTATTAGTATCGTATTACCATAACCTCTACTGTGGAATTACAATGACAAACTTTTCATGAGTGTGTAGCAAAATGAATAAGTATTGTAGTTTTTCCACTTCCACACCATTTGTGTTGCTTTGAACTTCAGCTATAACTATGTTGTAAGCAACAGGTGCACACACACACACACACACACACACACACACATCTGAAGTGACTTGTGCAGAATACAAACACACTGACGCTGACGAAGCCCCTTGGGACTGGTCAGGGTGAGGGGACGTATAGCCCATGGTTAGCAGCCTGAAAACACACAAGTATCTATGGTTAGACACTTGTGTGTTGTCTTTCTAATGGCCAGAAAGTCACTCACTTCATAAACCTTTTTCAAAAGCAACACATACACCGAGGTTGCAATAGCTTCAGTACAAACCTGTGGCTCCTATTCTTACGTGCATGTGAATCACTGTAACCCAATGACCAAGCGAATGGCTGATAGTCTTTTTCAATACACCATTATGCTGTAGGCTAGACATACAGAACATGCTCAACCCCCCTTTACCTTCAAGTATCAGTAAGAGAAAGCAGTCAAACTTGCTATAACGCAACAGATTCTATTTTGATGAAGTGATAGGCCTATAATCAAAAATGTTAACCACGTTTCAGGTGGTTTAAAATGATATTTCCATACCTCCAACATGTAGGTTTGTCCAGATTGTCTATTTCTGTTAAATTAAGAACTTTATAGAGCTCTGATCTGATGATTAACTACTGAAATTAGCAGGATTTTACCGAAGTACTGAATTGAATTGAAGTGAATTGACAGTTAAACATTGAAACACGTTGTATTTCACAAGACTTTGAAGTGTCCATGCAAATATTTAGAAAGAAAACCTTAAAATGCTCGTAATCAGACAAAAGTGTAGGCCTAGGCTATTTTAGCTTTTGAAATAAAGTGATCGTTTCAGCAAAACACAAAAGTGCTTAACATTCAAAGCATGAGAAGACATGAGATTACACAAAAATTGTAAACCATTAAATAAACCTTTATTATCAACAGAAATAAGAATGAAGAAAAAGTTAGGCACACGTTAAACTGTCTTTCTTTATTGGGGCCTCTAAGGCCAGTTCTGTCAATAAAGATATTGATCCGAATAAATGTATCCAAAATAATGTGAAATATTCTACTACTGGGCCTATATACGGGCTTCTTGAATCGGTTTTAATTGAGTAAACTTCTAAATAACGATTTCTATTTTGGATTTCTCAACTACAGCAACTAATAGAAATATATAGACCATGCTACTTCACGCATGGGCTTTTATTAATATTCTATTAAAACAGAATGATAAAAAAAAAACTATCTTCTTGCTCTTTTCCATCCATGGCAGGACAGTCTTTCTTGTACAACTAGCTGGGATGAGTTTTGGGGGGGCATAAAACCGCCATTTTCTAATGAGATGAGGGCTGTCATCCCATGAGGGGAAAAAAAAGCTTTGTGAGCCACTATCCATATTTAAGACCAATGGGTATAAAAAGTACAATTTAATGCAAACACAACACAGTATTTTGTACACGATCAACTGTTGCATTGGAAACGAAACTAATAAATCCAAGTTCCATGTTAGCCCCAGACTCAGAGAAATGTCCTCAACATGGCGCACAGCAGCAGCAGGCTGCCATGTTCCATACATTCTGTACCACTACTGGAGCAGCCTGCGTTAACACGGGCCACCGCCTGACACACACGGGCTAACGAACAATACATGAACAAATAAAGGCATCTCACCGGAACATCGAATCCCTTGATTCAACTGAGCCTACACAGCAGCAGCCTATAGATAAGACAGACTGGCGTGTTTCGACGGAGAACCCATCTATACCTTGGACCGGTGCCAAAGCGAGACAAACTTTGGCTATAGAAGACGAGCAATTTAAAGAATAATAGCCTAACACTTTCCTCATTAAATACTCCCACTTAAATCGGGTTGGATCATTTCGATTGAGGTAATGTTTCTTAGTGCACAGGCTATGAGCTACATCGCAAAAAACCCCTCTTTCTACATTCGACATATGGAGTTGTCCGAAACTTTCTCTCCCTATGGAATGTGTCCATAGCGGAGCGGAGCATGGGGCGGGGAGGTTCTGTACATTCCTCAGCGATACATTCACTGCAGCCTGCAGAGCCCTGACTGCCTCCCCGCTCCGCATGCATCCTTTTGTTTTAACACAGCAACTTAGAATCCATTTCGCATTTCAAGCAAGGAGCAGAAACTCATTACAAAAGTCATATTTTCAAAGTCCCATTTTTGCTTTTCGTTACAATTCTTTCCATTTAGATCGTTATTGTAAAATAAGAATTTATTAATAATTCGTACAAACCCATAGGTAAAGGTAATAGGTGAATCTTGTGTGTAATATTTGCATTATTTGGCCGTTGTATGAGGTATCTATAGGCCCAATGGCCTAAGTACACAAAACATTTTCAGCAAGGACGTTCCGGCCCTAACAATGTATGTATAAGCCTATATTTCTGAGTTCAATACTTGGATTAAGACAAAAAAGATTAGATAATTGGGAACAGAAATATGTAAACGAAATCTTACAAAAAACATGTTTTGTGTCTATTTGTTTTTTTATATCCATTTCTGAACACAATAGAGCCCTTTTTAGTAATCCATAACAATTTATCTATTTTCACCATGCTTAATTTATCTTTCCTTTATATTGAAATGGTCTGTAGAAAAAAAATCCAAACTGATAAAGCAGGCAGAAGGACGCATAGTTCCCGCCCTGATTCATATAGAATCCCAACGCAGGAGGACCAATGAACGAGCACGCAGCGGAAGCCAGCCAACGGCTACAAGACGAGTCTGAGCCGTGATTGGCCAGTTCCCCCAACCAATAGACATCCGCTGTGTGTTTGTTTTACAGCAAATGAGTAACCTACTATGACTATGGCCCCTTTCTCTGCCACTAGAAAAGGCCTTAGTAAACCAAATTGTATTTCTCCTTCACATGTCCATAATTCTTAACATAATGAATGCAAAAGTTAAAATGAGAGCTCCTTTGATATATGGTAAGAGCTCACTTTGACACTCCTGCAAAAGTACAAAAGTACAGTAATTGTAGGCCTACCTTAGATGTGAAATGAGATAATGTTACAAGAATTATCTTCCATTGCAGATACTAGTTAGGTCTACTTTATCATATTGTTTGGGTATATCCTGAGCATAATTATAGATAGTCTTCACCTTAACCTCGCTACACATTTTTTAAGCTATAGCATAGACCAAATGGGCTATTACAGACTACATTTGATATCATGTTCCACAACATTGTTTAAATGTATTTTTTCTGGAATAAGGATTTTGAGTTCACTGGTATATTTAATCAGGTTAAGGAATGAAATTGCTAATTGCAACTACTCAACTGAAAACCTACTGATCTGATAAGAATCCTACTAATTCTTGTATAAGATGTAAAAACGCAGCTCTTTCCATCAAGAGCTTTAATGTGGCTCTGTTGTTTAAAGGCTGTTGATGGCAGTTAGCCTTCAGTTAATCGAGGTGCAGATAAACTGATAATCAATTTCATTCCGATTACTACCTATGTGGTGACCCATGGCTAACCTTTCGGCCTTTTAACTGTGATTTATGAATAGTCTTATCAACGATTGCGCAACACGTAAAACGTGTGTTACACAATTGATTGAATGGGACTACACATATGACGCTGGGGGAACTTCCCTTGCACAGAAGACCCCTCCCTTCTTCCGCGCAGATGCAGCCCAATGCCGGAGGTGTAGAGGAAATGGCTCGCCATACGCATGAAGCCAACATGGCCCTGACTTTTTTACATCCCCTCGTTTCCATTGACACCGGGAAGTTGGCCGTTCTAGTGTTTGTGTATTCTACACAGCATATGGCTTAAGATACATACTCACAATTTTCGAAGAAACATGGACCCCGTCATTTGAATAGTATGTAGGCCTACGTGTAATTCATACAATACGTGGTCGACCAGCGAGGAAGGACTTCCCTCCATCTTAGCTTAGCCAAATTATACAAGATGTGTGTATAATTACATACATTTTTGCAAAATCATGCACTATCATTTATGAATGGCCCCACCCCCGTCCTCTGGTACCATCAGTGCAACGCCCTTGCTTCCACACAGTCGCGCTTCGCGTGCGCACTACAGCAGCCGTGCGTGGGCTTTCCGCCCTTTACTATTTCCCAGCCGACCAATGGGAATCGAGGCTTTGCAGAGAAAGGCAAACGAATGTGATTCTAGTAGGAAAAAAAATACACTGGGTTCTCACGGAATCCCTTTACGCACATAGCTCACCAGATTTTTCCCCAATACCAATCCACTCTTCTCCTTAATCTCCACTCCCCTTTACTGTCCCCACCCCAGATTCCGGTGCAATTTTCCCAATCCCAAAACACTTAATTGAGCAATTTGGATTCCTCACGTGTGGGGTTGATTTGTAGTTTGAACACGTGGCTCATTCAAAAAAGCCGGAATTGACGAGGATTTTTTTTTCTCCCCCTTCTTCTTCTTCGGCGTACTCCGAGGCGGGCGAGCCTTACCGTGTGTGACATTCTCTGTCTCTTAGCCAAGGGATTTGGAGGAAGACAGAAAGTAGTTTCTCCTCATTTTTGCCCAACCCGCAATCGTTTGGAACCACGAGATTAATAATTAAACAATTATTCTGCGCGTTAGAGCGGCAAGGGAGCGCAAACGCAACGAGATCGCCAGTTAAATCTCTCTGTGGCTTGAAGGACGGGGAAGCACGCCACGGCTACTCCGTGATAGTAACGATTCAGGAGACTCCGCTGCACATCTCGCAGGGCCATCTATCTGCTCCATTAGTGTACAGATTGTCCTTTTCGGCGCTCAGAATGAATAAGCTATACATTGGAAACTTGGACGAGGAGGCGAGCGTGGAGGACTTGGAAACTATCTTTGAACAGTGGAAGATCCCGCACAGTGGTCCGTTTCTTGTCAAAACTGGTTATGCGTTCGTGGATTGTCCGGACGAAAAGATTGCAATGAAGGCCATTGATATACTTTCAGGTGAGGACTCGAAAGTAGCGTTTAAAGGGCACACAAACTGCTGCAATGGAGCTGCTTGTTTTACTTCTGTCCACCATTGAAGGATGTAGTCTTCTAGGGTGGGGGTGTATCCAAGCTTTTTTTTTCTTGGCCCGTGACACTTTAAAATCAGGTTAATGTGTCAGGCTTTTGACTGAACACCAAATCTTATAAATCGATCAAATGCTGGGATGTAATTAAATGCGAATGTAGGTGATAAAAACAAAAAAAAACTAGACTGATGGGTGATTCTGCTCAGTGGTGTGCAGTCCTGGTTGTGTACAACAAGTGAATGCATGTTGTCATTTAACTCGGCTGAAACCCTGTGGTACAATGTTAAAAGTGATAACTGAAGTCCAATTGTGCTTCCAACACTCCGCTTTGAACTTACAAGCTAACTAAGGTTTCCAAGTGTGGGCCGTCTGAAATGGTTTAACTTGTTAACATTGTAGGACATGAGGCCATGCTGGCACACCAGGTGGTTTAATTGTGTTGGTCAAATATAGGCCAACAAAATGTACCTATTTGTATTTTAATATCATTTGTGTTGTAATATTTGTGTTGAGCCAAGGACAATTCGGGCAACAACCATAAACGTACATGTATTAACTAATACGAGTAGTGTACACTCGTGTATTTGTACGATTTAAACTGCATGCCTTAAATAGTGTACCGTTACTGTCTCCGAATGGAAATATATCTATCTATAGGCCTATATATATATATATCTAATATACGTCTTCCATGTGTGCAAACTGTAGCCTGCTTGTCTAATCTTGTGGCAGAAATACAATTCATCTTAACCACCCAGCAACAACGCAGGCAGGCTTGAACCAGTTGAATTAAAACTGATTTTTATTTCTTCTTTTATAGGAAAAGTAGAACTTCATGGGAAAGTTCTCGAAGTGGAGCACTCGGTCCCTAAACGTCAAAGGTAGGTTCACTTTTGTCATCGTGTCGTATAATTCGTTTGGCTTTGATGTTCTAGCAAACTACACTATTTCTACAAATGCCAGTTTTTCTCCTCCACCTGAAGCTGGCAGAAATGGCGTGTTGTCTTTGGTTTAACTTGACCCAGTGGGTAGAATTGGTAGGCCTGCTATAGGCCTATTTCAGTTCCCATTTGTAGGCCTACATGTGTCGGGGTCAGATTGTGTCTGTGTGAGCTTCTCTTCTCTCGCCATTACTACGAGCTCCTGCTTCAAACCATTGCAAATATTGGTTTAATTCAAGGCTAGTCTTCGTCGGCTTGTCCCCCCCAGTACAACTAGGGAACATTCTGTTCAGCCAATTCACACTATTGGTCTTTTTGGTAAACGCGTTATAACGGAAAATGTGTAGGTTGAGTGGCGGACTGCTTTTGGCGTCCGCCTGTGAAGTCGTCCATTTGAGAAGATCTGCCCGTCCTTCTGCTGCTTCACTAACCCACCGCTCCTCACCCACTAACCCACCGCTCCTCTAAAGCTGCCATTCCTACCGTCATGCTACGACTCGACCACAATTGCCTCCATTGCGTTATTTAAGTCCACGTAGATGTCACAGTGCGTTTTAGTAGTCAAATATGGCACGTTTGGCTTGATTTAATTTTCATTAAAATAATACTCACTTTATACGAATTTTTAGGTTATTTTTGGATGCAGTTGGGTGTACGCAATGTTTTGGAAATGCGTTTACAATTAAATCGTACAATTGGCCACACGTAAGAACTGTGTAGGCCTGTTAACTGCTCGATGGAAAAAAAAGCAGACCGTTATAGGTCTAGTCATTTACAAGTAGGCGTATAGCAAGTAGCCTTACTTGTTGCTTAAATGCACAAAATAAATGTGTAGGTTTGTTTTGTTATTTATGCATGCTGTATCAATTGCTGACCCCAAAAATCTATATTTTTAGCATTCCATTTAAAAACGAGTAGACCTAATCATTCACAACAATAGCTTTAATCATGCTTGGTATAAATGAAGAGGGGGAGGAAAAAAGTATATTGACAATAGTAGAAATGGTCCTGGGAGCATGCTACTGTTGTACATGAAGTCCCCCATTTTGCATTCCAGCCTGCTGACTATCAGCTGGGGGCTCAGCCAATCACCATGTCTTAACCTTTGAACTTTGCAGGAAGGGGAAGTGCTTTAGGGGGCAGGCTCTCTGTTGCTGGGTCTGTCAGTGCGATGGACAAAGCTTGGGGAATGTGCAATGACATGGGTGCATGGGCTGAAAGATGAGGAAGGCGTTGATATTTGACAGTATTGGTGTGGCGTTTTAGCCTGTTTGTGTGTTGTTGTGATTTTGATTTGAAATCCTTTTTGAGCCATTTTACAATGGTCACTGCCCATCCTCCCAGCCGTTTAGTGTGCATCTTAAACGTCTCTGCTACAACACATGGTACAATGGCACAAATTGTCAACAGCTGGCTTCACACCCCTCCCCTTTTAACTTTTTTTAGGACAGTGTAATGTGTTGCCATTCCAGACATTTTAACCATTTCAACAGGCTTATTTAGACGGCAAAACACTCAATGAAAACATTTGCCTTATATTTTGTACAAGGATGTGTAAATATAGATATTGGGGCATTCCAAACACAATGTCTACACCTCTTTTAGAGACAATGTAGATTGCATGGTTTCATTGCTTACATGATTCGCATTAAAAAAAATAAATGCAAATATTTGTCCGAGGCAGGCGAAACTGAGATTGCTGACGTTTGAGATTTTGAATGCCTTAACTTTTACCCCCCTGTCCTGACAGAAAGCATTGGACCTAAACTAGTGTTTTTACAGATGTGCACGTTAGCATTGCACAGTGCTACAATTGTTGTAATTTTTAAGAAGGGAGAAATTCAAGCAAATTTTTGCTACATTTTTCTTTAAAAAAAAAAGAGCATGATTTTATTGGCTATTTAAACCTGTATTTCCCTCCTTGAGCTACTTGGTAGATAAAACCCTCCTCGTTCATGTCGGCATCATTGGTGCGTAGAAACTGAGCTCCTGGCTGTCATTACTAGAATACTGGGTCAGGGGGTCACGGTGGGGCCTCAACATGCAGAAGGGGCTCTGGTATTGTGACGCGGGCGTCAGATCATTGTGAGTGTGGCCCCTCGTCTCCACCTGGCCAAGGGTCGACGGTTCGAGGCACGTTGTCGCGTTGCAAACTGAAACCAGGGAAGAAGAAAAAAATCTGTCATTTGTGACTGGGCTGGAGACATCGTAGGCAATTAATACAAGGACCAATTAGTCCAGGGTTGAAGGCCTAGTGGTGACGATGAGCCCCTCAGAACCCGGTGTTCTGTGTGCTGCTCCGCAGAGCCATAGGTCCAGGCGCTGTAGAATGCCGGCTGAATTTAAAAGTAAATAAGGAGCCCGACCCCCTCTGGCCATCACATGACCACCTACCCCCAGTTCCTCCTGGCCGTTCCCTCCCCTCTCGGGTTTTAACCCCCACTCTACTGCGTCAGTGGACTTGTCCGTGTCCATGGTAACGGGGCCCCACCCCCACTGGGCAGAGAGGGCCCTTGTTACCCTTCCCTACATCCCCCCCACCCCCTCCAAATCAAAGGCTGGGACCAGGGAATGTAAACCCCCAGCCCACCTCCACCCCAGGTCCTGGCAGACTCCCTGCTACATGGAGCTATAGGTTAATCCCACTGGAAGTACTTGGTGCATTTGCACATTTCGCGTGGCGTTCCCACCGCAATGCAGAGCATGGGGGTGGGTGGGTGGGGGATAGAGAGGGAGAGAGAGAGAGCGAATCAGCTGGGAATAGCACAGTAGGCCGGAAAGGGCTGGAATTCCTCTTGGAAGCTCATTTGGAAATTTTCATGACGATTCATCCATTAGGAATTTGATTGTTTCCTAATCCTATAAATATGTTGTATACATTCACAAAGGTTTTTTTTGCCCTTTGTGCTCCTTGGTTTTAAACCCTGGCTGCGTTCAGCCCCTGGGCTAATGTATGTTCAAACATGTCTCCCAATCACAACGCAGCTTCCACCGCCGTTGCATATTCAACAGTTTGTTATTGGACGTTATGCATTTAAATGTTCCATTAATGTAAACGGCTGCCCTGCCCGCGGCGTAATGAAAGTGTTTCCTGGGTCAGTACTCGGTTGATACCCCCACCTTTCCGTGGCTAAAGAAGGGCCGAGTTTGGATGTTCGAAGGTCACCGCACCCCCCCCCCCCCACC